>JAHWFO010040814.1:88378-178737 GCA_023313115.1 Rhysida immarginata
ATTACGCATGCGCTTAAAGCAATTTTGAATTGTAAATTAGCGCTAATTAATAGTAATTATGGACACAAAAACTAAATTTGACAAATCTACAGACCAAGACCTTTCATTTAAGACCAAAATGAAGTTTTATAGATGCAGTTTTCACCAATGAAGTTTTCACCAATGAACTGTCGAAAGAATCACCCTTGAAACATAACTATATAGATTTATACAGGATGTTTCAAAAATACTTTTACAACTTTTAGGGGAGATAGTATGGGCGATTCTAAGCAAAAAAGTTCATATGAACATGGGTCCGAATTTGAATGATAACCGAGATATGAACAGATAAAAAATGTCGCCACCAAGATCAACAAGTTAATAATTCAGGTTCTATAATGCCTAGGTTAATGAATTTTGGAGGAATAATAGGGTACATGAAACTGTTTAAACCGTTAAAATTTGATCTTATTCCAACGAGTAGTTTCTGAGTTACGCATTCAAAATCGTAACAGTGCTCACATACGAGTACTAACCAGTACGTGTTACGATGTCGAGTGCATAATTCGGAAACTACTCGTTGGAACTCGATCAAATTTTACGGTATACAAAATTTTATGTACCCTATTATTCCCCCAAATTTCATCATCCTAGATTTTATAGAACCTGAATTATTAACATGTTGATCTTGGTGGCGGCATTTTTATTTCTGTTCATATCTCAGTTAGCGTTCAAATTCGAACCCATGTTCAAATAAACTTTTTTGCTCAGAATCACCCATACTACCTCCCCTAAAAGTTTGTAAAAGCATTTTTGAAACATCCTGTGTACAGAGGGTGTTTCTGAATGGTGTACAAACTTTCAGGATATGTGCCCCGGATCGAAACAAGCAGAAAATGTCATATGAACATAGGGTCGAAAACTCTTCTTCTAGAGTTATAACAGTTTGAAGATGTCGTGTGAAGTAGAAGAGGACCAATATCGTGGTCACCAGGCTCATCTGACATGTCTGAATGGCCAGAATGCATTGGACTTCTTCTTCTTCTGGGGTAGTTGAAAACTCTTGTTTATTCTGCCTCATTACCAGATGTTGCAATTCTTCGTCAGCGGCTGTGACATCATCCGTCATACACCTGGTATTTTCCAACGGGTTCGCAAATTCATGCGATAGCGTCCACATGCTTCTTTGGAATTTAACGGAGGCCATTTTGAGCATTTGCTATAGCAAGTGTATTGTCTTGTTATACCGTAGAAATAAATCACGCAGTTTGCAATTCCTATACACTTTATCGTTAATTCCGTCTACTGCAGGGCACTTCAAACCGTTATAATTCTAGAAAGTAGCGTTTTCGTTCCTATGGCATTTTCTGCTTGTTTTGGTCCGTGGAACGTATCCTGAAAGTTTGTACAGACCATTCAGAAACACCCTGTATAGAGATATTATACAACATCGACAACATTAACTAAGTACGCCAGTTTTTAAATTACCAAGTGATCGGTGCCTTGCTTTCTTATCGTGGATAAACAATCCCACGAATTCAATCCTGGCAATAAAGTTGATATTTCCAACTCTATTTCTCTCGCCAACAGTTCCGACTGTTGAGCAATTTAAATGGATTATTAATTTGATAAGATGAAAAAAAAATTCGTAGACCTTTTATTCAATTTCTTGAAAGAATATTGCAATAATGAGTTATCAAAAATTAGGGATTGGTGCAAAACGATAATTTTTACGGTGAATTTTCCGACATCGTTAAAGACCGCCACGAGTGTACCGTTATAAAAACCCGAAGATCCAAATAATTTGAGGAATTAACGGCCCATTTCAGTCTTATCCCCGCTGACAAAGGTGCTCGAAAAAATTACATTTTTCTCTCGTCACTTCTACCATCACAACAATGCGCCAGTAATGTCCAGCTTGGAAGCAATTACTGAACCTGATAGTTTCCCAAACAGATGTGTCAAAGGCATTACAAATCCATATATTTCATCGATTCAGAATATTTATCCCATTGATAGGGCCGCCAGATGCGGGTATGCACAAAGCCCCCTAAAAAAAAATATTCTGCACCCCACAAAGGAGCCTCATCAAGGAGGGCACTATGTCGCCAAGATAATTGACATTTTTTTCCTACAATCTAAAATAAATATAAAAAAGGAATAAAATTTGATCGGGAGCGCTCAAAACTAAGATTGGGGGCGCTGGAATTTATTTGCACAAAAGCGCCACTTATCCAAGCGACGGCCCTGCCCACTATATTAATATTCATCCGCGGCGAAACACTGTTTTCCACAACAAGCTGTTGATATACAAGGTGTGACCAAGAACCAGGGTGAATGATGAAATAAGTCTTACATTGAGTAACCCTCGCATGGAAACTGTTTACAATCCTTCAAAATATTCCCCGTCGTACACTATGCACCTCTGACAATGTGTGTACAGGGTGTTGCAGATAACTACAGGGCAGTATAAGGGGAAGCCTACCCGCTCGATTGCAGGGGCCAGCTCCATATCAAGTGATAATTGGGTAATTTTATCAAAAACATGACAGTTTTGACGTTCACCCCCCCTCCCCGACTGTGGAAACTGTTGGCTGCTCAGGCCACCTTCATCTCCCTCCATTCTGCCAATCGACTGTGCCGCCTCCTGCAATCGAGCGGGTAGGCTTTCCGTTATACTGCCCTGTAGTTATCTATAACACCCTGTACAAATCATCGTAAGCTCTTGAAAACTCCTCTACTTGTACAGCTTTCAATTCCCGTGTCAGAGCAGAAAGTGTCTAAAGATGTAAATCTTCGCCCTTTTTGACCCACTTTAGGTTTAGGAAACAGAAAAATGTTCGATGATGACAGGTCTGAGGAATACAGTGGGTGTGACAGTTCAGTAACCCGATGTTGAGCCAGAAACCGCTTTACAACCGCAGCGGTATGTGGCCGTGCATTATCGTGCAAGAGAAACCAAGAGCCAGGTTGCTTCAGATGTAGCCGTACACGACGAATACGAGCCAAGAGTCGATGAAGTCCCCATAACATTCCTTTCGCCTGCTGATTTACCCAATTTGTACAAGAATTTCAAATTGATTCTCTGCTCCATGACACGCCACAAAACCGTCGCACAGAAAAGTCGATAATAAATTTATCAAGACTCGCAGGTGCACAAAACCACGCACTACTGTTAACTGAATATTATGAAACACAACTAAGGTGTCGCTGATAATCGGGTTGTTCCCATTTTCGATTTGAGGGTGATTTACCCTACTTATTGGTCACACCATGTATTATTAAATGCCCTATCTTAGAATTGAAAGTTTTCAATGGACCATAGTGGTACCATTACAACACGTACCACTGAACTGATTTTGATTATCATTAATTTTACGTTATACTCATTCATGATACGTCATTACAAATTGTTTGCATATAACATATTAAGATACAACCCGTGGCTGGTCCAGAGATAGGAGATTGGTCCACTTTTTTTTTTCGCAGTTACAATTGCATCGTTATTATCTCATTGTTATTGGTACACCAATCGATTCTCACCTTTGTTTTCATGCCTAAATCGATAAAATCGTTTCCGATTTGCATCGGAAAAATTAAGGGTAAAGAAGAGCATTCAGCGATCCAGTGAAATATTGGGTGAGCTGCAAGCGCTTCATATAGAAATAATTACTTCATGTGCGACCCTCAGACTGCTGATTGTTTCCCTTATAAAACCACTCACAGTCAAAGGCTATAAAACGTCGAATAGCGCTGGACCTCTAATGGTCATGTTTGCCAAATTCCTTCTTAATGAATTATGATAATCATATCCATGGTAAATTACATATATCGGTAATTTTTTGATCTAAATTATTATTGAACCAGTTCTTTTCCCATGGTCTGAAACGGATACTAGCCAAGTTAGGCGTTGTTACGCCCATTGATTTCTTCGGTAATGCTTTTAACTAAAGATACTTCCTGTAAATCGTAACTATGAGTTTGGCTTCTCTGCAGGTTCTTTCAAATCGGATTGTATCCGTTATTTTAATCTTGATATAGTTATTAGTCAAAATATCGAACGACATTTATTATGTTCTAGCGCCAAAATCGTCTTTCCCTAACCGGATGCGAACATTCATGGGGGTCAGTTGGCGACAGAGACACCAGGAGATGATTTTATGGAACCTATCTTTAGTTACGAAAGAAAAATACAACACTTTAGACACCTGATGACTTTCGTTAGGAATGCAACTGATGCCAAGTTTTCTACGTGCGTTTAAAATTTAGCGTCCATTCTTCTCAAACTGGAGGGAAATAGCTTCGGATTTTACAGCTTTTCTCCACGAATTCGAATAATGTTTTGAGAAATTCGAGTGCAGAAAGCATAACAAAACGAGGATCATATTCCTATGCAATAAACGCTCAGTTATAAAACTCCAGCGAATAAAACGAACGTGAAAATAAGTCATTAAGAAGTTCATTGCACAGAAATTTGAGTTTGAAATCTCGAGTCCTGGCTCTGACTACAGAGTTAAAGTTTTGTATACATGTTATAAGCAATTTAGGAAATAAGCAATAACAAACCATCTCTATGTGTACTACAAATCCAAATAATGTAAAAGGTCGTTCAGTAGAAATTTTCATGAAAGCGATTGCCGAATAACAAAACGAAAAGCAAACAGAATATTAGAAAAGTGAAAGCACTGAAAATGTTGAAATGCATTTGTGTTTTGACTGGTTTCTTTTAAAGTATGAAATGGCATAAAAACTTCATTAGGAAGGGGAAATTTCATATTCTCTGTTTCGTCTATGAGCCTTATAAAACCCAGATAAGCGATTCAATGATTATATATAAAAAAAATAATAAATAATTACAATATAAATAACATGAATACCTGAAAGATAAATGGCTCGTGAATCATTAAACACCCCTTTTGAGACGAATAGAAATGCAGAACTAAATTTAAAAATCTTCCAACAGTGTTGATAAAAAAAAAAGTTTTTTATAAAAAAGCGCTGTCGAATGGCATTTTTCGCGCATGAGGGCTCGAGATATCGACTTCATGAAGTCTCGGTATTATAGAAGTAATAATGGCATAATTGACTTAATTCTGTGCCTAGAAGCGTGGTTGCCAATGTTACCTTTATACGCAAAGAGAAATCGATTTTATAATTCCCAGGGACTTATTTCTCTATGATATGCTAACTGTTTCGAGACGGCAGTGAATAAATCTACGCACTGGAAATTTTGCAAAGCACGACATGCAACCACACATAAGTTCAAAATTGTTGCAGCTAAATGACTTTTTTTTTTAATTTTAACACAAAAATCTTCTTCTATCTGAAGAAGTCACTAGAAATTAATAAAAGCAGTGATGCTAAACAAAAAAAAAAATAAACAGCAATTCTACACCTTCTGTGGTACAGCAAAGAATTATGTAATGCAGTTAGATAATCCAATTTGATAAATTAAGAATTCAAAATTCATTGAATATGTAGAAAACCTTGAAGTTGTATTACAATTATGAGGCAGCGTAAAAGTAACATTAATATAGCAATAAAAAGTCAATGACAATGCAGTATTAAGATTGCTTCTTGAAACTACCTCGTAACTGAATCTATAGAAACTTACCAAGGTACGTGACTCGAATCGAATGACGTGTTGACGTCCGATGAACAAACAATAATTGCAAACGTATTCAAATAAGATTCGTAAAAAAATTACCAAGTTTAAAGAAAAAAAACTTCAATGCTGTATAAGAAATGCCATTTCTTTCTTTTTTTTTTTTTTACTCAAATTTCGATAACTTTTTTTTTTTTTCAAATATTAAAAAAGGGAAAAATGAAACAGACAACACATTTCATTACTTTGACGTATTCATGTTCAGAAATGCAAGAAAATCGCGGAACTCTGCTCAATAATTGAAGGGCTCGGGCAATCAAAGAGAAAAGTGAAGTTACATCTTTAAAAAAAAATCCGCAAATTCTGTATGGTTGATGTTTTGCTTTACTGTGATTGCAGTTTACTGAAACATATTGTAAATGGATTTCACAAGCAGTAATTATTACATTTAGTCAGGACTTCTTCCTGTGGGTTACCTCCTTATTGTCCCGAGCCCTTCAATTGGAAGCACGATTTTAAAAGGCTACGACAGAAATACTCTAAGCAGTGTTGTCAAGTCAAAACTCAAAGTACCCCCTAGATCAGATACAAAACCCCCTAGAAACCCCCTATGTATTGAAAAAATCCCCTATATTCCCCCCCTAAAATTTAATGATGTTTAAATAGATCACTTTAGCATTTGATGTCATGTCAAAGTATGTAAAAAAAATCAATTAAACATGTCTCTAAGACGATATGAGAAATGAGACTGAAAATAAATAGGCTGACCATAGGTACCGTCTTGTACAGCACCGTACCGTTTCTTGGATATTACCAGCCGTCCCGTCATTTCAATATAAATGTTAATTTTGCCCCGCTTTTAATAACAAATACTAGAAATACACTTTAATAACTGTCCGTTATTCTTGAAGTCAATTAGATCCTCATAAATTCGAGACAGTTGGAATAAAGAATTTATTATTCCATGAATATAAATTTTTCTGAAATAAACGAAAACTTCCTGGACTTCTGATATTTTTGTATAATACTATAGAGTTTATTCTAACTTCCAGGAAGTATAGCACATGTTAAAAAATGAATATTCAATATGAACGACTGTTATGGTTAAAGGAGAAGTCTAGATTAAATTTTGAGACAATGAGGTTTGTTAGTTGTATAACAAAATTGTATATTGGAGTATGAGAAATTTTATGATAAAATGTTGAAAGACCAAGATTACTTCGGAAAAATATTTACGGTAAGTTCCCCTCAACGTCCACTTAAATTTTAGTACAGGTTCAGTCACTGAAGAAATTTGGCAAGCTTAATATGCGCTCTTTAATAAAACTTTTTAAAACCTAAAACCTCCGTCCCCTTTTTGTCTCAAGAAAATGAGTTATGTTCAGGTAAAATTACAGGATCCTTAAAATAGGTTGAGTCATAAAGTAGTACAGGAGTATCTGAATATGTTTAGTAAATTGTGGAGCTGCTATCGTTGTCGTCAACTGCTCAAGTACTCTCATTGAAAATAATATATTTCTCTTCAAAGAGAACGCAGCGTCAAAAGCAGATGGCACGCAGTCTAATGAAAAAGTTCATTATTTCTTAGTGGGTAAAAGCCATCGTTTAGCAGGGTTTACACTTAAATTTGTATGCAGAATTATCGCGCAGTACCGTCAATATTAAACAAACGATTCACATAGTTAAGTTTGACGTATTAAAATATTAAATTTGAAAAAAACAGGAAGCATATTAATTCAACTCATTCTTTAATGATACTTGAGTAATTACAGGGTGGCCTAAAAAGTCTATAGGCCACTTTACTAGATGTCTATAAGTTTTCCGTAATAACAAAATCGAAAGCTTACACCCAAGATTATTACATGCATTGAATGAAGAATACCCCGATCGAAGAAGACCACACTGCCAGTTAGACGTATGAGATTACTTGATAAGAGTTTGCTAGGGAAATGGATAGGTGCAATTGTTGTCGTATTCAAAAGTATCTCGATGCTTATGATAATTACTTTAAACATCTGTCGTTATTAGAAAAGTCCTTGATACCTGCATGAATTTAGTATTACAACTTTTAATATTTTTGCTTTTGCTGAAGTGTGTATACATGTTTGGACCTTGTATATTGCAATAAGCGACTATTTATTTAAGGATATATGCCATCACATCCAATATGAAAACATCGACAATCGATGATCACTTGAGTATAGAAACCGCTGAATAGTTAAAACAAATACGGCAACAATGATCACTTGAAGAACTAATTTAAGCAATACCTGAACTTAATACTCAGCAATAAGTCTAAAAAAAATCTATTCCACAAACATTTTCGGAGTAAAAGAATTATTTACAGATTTAAAAAAAATGTAAACAACATCAGAGAATCTTTTTTCCTTCCGAAAACTCACGCGAAAACTCGTACTCGTTAAAAACAAACAAAAGAAGGCGTGCAGTTGTAATATGAAACGCATCTTAAGTTTTTGATGCTTGCATCTCAGTTTGTAGAACAAATAGCAACTTTTATAGGCCTTTCTATTATTTTTTTTCCCTATCTACCTAATTATCTGAAATATCCTTTGACCCCCCAAGGGTTGAAATTTTTTTTTCTACCGCCTTATTCGTTGGAGAACCCCACCCTAATAAACATTTTATTCATTACATTCCTTGTAGACAAAACGGGGCAGACAGGTTAAAATTAATAAAAAGAAAAAAAAAAACACCTTTTCGCCTCTTTTAATGTTAATTTTTAATAAAATGAAATGACTTTTTAAAATAAGAATTGTGCTTCATCTCATCATCATCGGTATAAATAAAGCAATAAGAAACGAATTGAAGCGTGGAACGTAAAACTTTGCCGATTTAAAAAAAAATATTGATTTAAAAAGAACATAGGATATGAAGAATGAAAAGGGGAAGAAATCCCTCAGGAGTCTATAATTTTTTTAAACTCCACTCCTCGAAGTTTCTCTTTAATAATCCTCGTAACAAGGATCGAAGAGAAGAAATGAAGGGGCGTGTTGGGATTCCTTTTTTTTTTTTTAAACCAGAGAGGTGGGAAATTAAAAGTCACCCCTCCTTTGATTTCACGTCTGAACGAAGCAAAGTTAAATATAAAAAAAACAAAAAAACAATAGAAGTATAAAAAAATTAAAATAGAAAATGAAACAAGCAATTTCTCTTCAGCAACTTCACAACGGAATCTGATCAAATTTTTCAAAAAAAAAAAAGTAAGAACAACAGCCATCATCAAAGAAAGAATGCAGGCGCTCGTCTTGCGTCCCTTCATCATTAATACATAGGAAAGGAGAGAAGCGATGAAAGGGAGAAAGGGAAGCATCGGGAAACACTTTGGACGACGTGCAATGGAGTGAGGACCAATTGGAAGGAGAACACAATGGCAGAAAGAGAGGCTCATTCTTAATGCATACCGCATTCAAATTGCACGCGCGGGCCACTGATTGTCTGGTAGAAGTTGAAGTGGAAAACGACCGTCCAAACGTCTTCGGTAGCATCATTGATTTAATAATTCCACTCGCGAAGATATGTGTAGCCAGAGTTATTGTTGCAGTGATTATAGAAGGAAACATTATCGATGCCAGCTCGAAAATTAGTAATGGACTCTCTGAATTTTAATTAGTAATCGCTAAAAGTGAACTCTTACAATGTATAGTCCATCAAGTAGATCGATTTATTGGCAACTGAATGGTGGATGGCTTTAAATTTCTCCGATTTCCAGTAATAAAGGGTACATGTATTTACAAAAAAATAAGGCGTGGTTTCGTAAGCGAATAAAATATTAATTTTCCGCTCTACACGCGTGCAACTTATACCATTAGGAAGAGCAAATGTCCATGTTTGAGATGCATTATTCATAGTCTTTCAGTATGAATAATCAAGTTCACATCAACACGATAATCAAGTTCCTCCTAAACCCTATGAAGCATGTCTGCCAAGTAATGCACATCTTATCCGACCACGAAGATCCTGAAGGGAGGTGGGAAATGGTGCAAATTAAACGTTAAATTTAACGAATCCCAAAGCAAATCATCGCATGGCGTGAGGTCCGGCGAACAGGGTGGCCAGAGGAGAAGGTTGTCGTCGTCATTTGTAGCATGGCTAATCCAGCGCTGTGGAAGAACATGATTGTGAGTCGTATGACCAAGGATGCATCTCAAACTTGGACATTTGCTCGTAACCACGAAATCTGACTCATCGGAAAAGGCAACCCAGAATACGAGTAGTCCAAAATGTCAAGCTAAGAAACCAAAGAATTGAAAATGAATCTGTCGCTATCAAGATGGAATCCCTGAGGTTCCATAACTCCATAACTAGATTATCTAGATCAAAACAGAACATTCCATTAATAAATTTTTACCTATAGAATGACTATGGCTCGAATGTATTATTATATGCTGAATAGCATATATTGGTTTCGCTCTGTTTATGTGTCTGTCTGTCCGTCTGTGTGACGACGATTACTCGAGAACGCTTTAACTTATTCAAATTCTGCTTTCGTTCTTCGATAGAGACCCTTCCTGAGCTCACCTGATTAGTTTGTCATTGAAATCGGTCTAACAGTCACGTGACTATAGGGATAGAGGAGCGCCCCCCCCCCCCTCAAGAAGTTGTATGGGCGATATAAGGCATGTAATATTTCATTCGAAAGGAAATGACGAGCACAAGACGAATATGGCATTCTTTTCGATTTTCGAAATGCTACATCCGAAAAAATGACCCCCAAAAAATACTTCAATAACCCCTATTACGAGCTTTAGCTAAAGCTATATATAAGAATACAAGCTTAATCGGTACCTTTATGTGTCCGGCCGGCCGTCGTTTGCGAAAATGGATGAACTTAACTGCGATGTTTCAACTTTTGATGCGCTTTCGTGGACCCCTTCAAGCACGTGCACTAATGTTAAGAATATGAACTTAGGGCATGTAATATATCAATCGATTTGTACTGACGAGTCATAAGCGAATACAGTGTTACTTTTTGTTTATCACTTAAGCATTGTATTGATGTCAGCTTGGAGCACATGCCCATTATGAAGCTTTATCAATGCACATGCTCATTTCGTTTTTAAAATTCAGTGCTGTTAGGCTTATTGTTAAAAGTGGCTAATTAATGTTAGGCCTATAGTTAAAAATGACTAAATAATGTTATTCCTATTGTTAAAAATGACTAATTAATGTTAGGCCTATATTTAAAAATGACTAAATAATGTTAGGCCTATAGTTAAAAATGGCTAATTAATGTTAGGCCTATAGTTAAAAAAGACTATCTAATGTTAGGCTTTTGTTAAATATAGCTAATTAATATTAGGACTATTGTTATCAGTAGGTGATTAATATTAGACCTATTATATATAGCCCAAAGCTAGGTCTATGTAGTCCAAAGCTAATTACTGTTCAGCCTAATGTTAACAATAGGTAATTGCTGTTAGGCCAATTGTTAAAAATAGCTAAATGATGTTAGACCTATTGTTGTTAACAGCTAATTGATGTTAGGCCTATTGTTGTTAACAGCTAATTAATGTTAGGCCTATTATTATCAACAAATAAATACAGTTATGAATTGTTACCGATTGTTGTAATTTTATGTATGTTGTGTACGTCCTGTGTAGCTGTTAATGTAGAGAACGCGAGAAGCTATGACAAACGTACAATCCAACTATAAATAAAGGAGAACATGTGAGTTCGTCACGGAAACAGTTTTGCATTGTTGTTGGACGTTTAAGCATTGCTGGTGCTCATTTAAAGCATACGCCGGAACTGAAAACGGGAGTTCATCAAACGAAACAATTTGAATGAATTGAATATGATAAAACTAATTACCGCGCAAACTGCGCGTGAGCCCCGTTCATAACTTTATAACAGACAACATACAAATTATTTTGTGTTTGCAATTTTTTACGTACTCACCTGCCCACTCTGTACACATAGTCTGCCTCAAATATTCATGCTAATACTCTAATAACTGTTGTGAATCTGCATCGTTATACCAGACAAGCAATTTGTATTGTTTTGTGTTTTAACGTGAACGTGAAGTAATAAAACAGTGGATAGAATCAGAGTGAGAGTGGATAGAATCAAAGGAATTTCCATTGTTTATTTAAATCAACTGCAAGTGAAATATTCAAATTTCAAAAATTACATTCAAATGTAAATCTGCGTCAAGCTAAAATGCTTGCAAGATTTTTCCCGACAGTGCTTTGCAACAATGATTTTTCTCTTCTAACGTTTATGGTAATATTAATTAAGAAGGGATGAACGGCTCTAGCAGTGAAAAGAACATAGAACGGCGCAGTAGTTTAAAACATTAGACGTGCGAGCATTTCGCGCGCGTTTGGAAAGATTCGTGTGAACGCTGCAATCGAATACGTAAATTTACTTGCAGTTTTCGCCATTGCTGTATCTATCTATATATATAAAGAAGGATGTTTGTTTGTTTGTGGGTTTGTTTGTTTGTTTCTTACGCAAATCTACAGTTTTATTCCGATCTTGATGAAATTTTGCATACTTGACCTTCAAACCATGAGGAAGGTCACTGTCTACCTCAGATTTCGGAAAAACAATAATTATCGATAAAAAATCGATATTCATGGTTATGGCAGGGCATATTAATGAGAAATATCTCATGACCAACAATGCAAGGCAAAGTTTGTGCAACAATAGGTATCAACACGTAATTTCACAAACACTCTGCACGGACCAACAATATATATCTCATGACCAACAATGCAAGGAAAAGTTTGTGCAACAATAAGTATCAACAATGGTGTCAACACGCAATGCACCAACACCAGGCAGGGATCAACAATATATATCTCATGACCAACAATGAAAGGCAAACTTTGTGCAATATAATTCCTGTTATTCAGGCTTTTCTTAGAAAAGAGAGTTCTTAGTACTTAACAATTTCTTGAAAATCTTTGAAAATGATCAGTAACTGGAGATAATGGAGAGTTAGAAGATTATTGAGAAAGAGTGGAAAGACGACAGAGGAAGCAATCCTTTAGCTCCGTGCTGTTTTGAGCAAATGGTAATTAGAAGAATCAGTGACCGCTAGACTACACAAAGAGATGAATGGTCAAGTTTTGGCTTCAAGACATCGTGAGAAGAAAGGGAATTGCAACAACATCAAGTGTACATATAAAGTAAGATTACGTGAGTAAAAAATTATTTAGACTAGCAATGGCATCTTTGGAGAGGTCCATCTATTTTGAGCCTTTAAAAAAACTTTTTTCAAATATTCATTAACAATTTTTACTGTATTACTTCTAAGCGTTTTCATGTGTTTTTTTTTTTTTAAATATTTCAAAATTTATTCCTAAAAGAAAAAGTCCGAGCCACGCCGGGGTTATCATCTAGCTTTTATGGTAGCACAGCAGATCTAAACATTTCATAAAAATACATTTTGACTATATTCTGTGGGAATGTGTATATTTTGGAAACCGAGATGCTGATAATGCGATGATTGAACGTTCGTTTCCAAGAATTATTGATAATAAGGTGATGATGCAGTGACAAAACATTAATAAAGCAGCGTGTATTGATGAGGCAAAGGAGTCATGCGTGTCTCCCTTGAGCTCCCTATCAAACGTCCAGACGACTGGCAAAACTTTATGTCTGGAAAGGAAAGAGAAAGAACGAGTATTGGTCAGAGAAACTCTGCAACTAAAACAGACAAAGCTATACCGGCATTTGAAGCATCTGAACAACCGGAGTTTCGAATAGAGCAAGAGGTTATAAGAGCTTCTACGTCAAGGGCAAGAAAAACTTGACTCTAAAGTATCTGGTGATGCTCTGCAGTGGTGAGGCAAGACAAGAAGAGTTTAGATAAAGTCCCGGTATATCACATAGACTTCCTGTTTTTCGTATTTTTCGTATGAATAGTCCCTTTGTTCTGTGTTGTATTGACTGAGTTATTATTTAACCAATTGGGAGTTACACTTTAATTTTTTGAGATTGTTCTCTTTACCTACAAGTGTAATTATCCCGGGCAACGCTGGGTACCTCTGCTAGTATAAAATATTACTGTAATATTAAACAACAAATTTTTATATTCTTCTTTTTAGCATATTTGAAAATCGTTTTACGAGTTATATTCTTGTTATAAGGGAATCTATCTCCATGAATATATTTAGATCTCCATGAATTATTAATGTCTGTTGAATTAATATGTAAATCTCCTTTTAATAATGATCTAAATAGTTAAATAAATAAAACAAAATAAATGTCATCAAATTAAGTCCTGATGAATATGAAGAATTGAAGAATTGAAGAATCACAGATGTTAAAGTTGATAGGAAAGTTGAAAGGAAGTTGATGAAATCACAGATGCTAATGTCGAAATGTAGAAAATTGTTGACAGAAGTTGGAGATGAACATAAGGCACAGATGCGTGGAGAAACGATGTCTTGGAGATGCGGTTATGATTAGATTTTGGTAGGTGATGATCAGTCCAAAACAAATAGGGGTTTTAATGTAAATAACGTTTTCAAGAGATTTTCTCTTATCATCAGTTTGAATCAGTTGGTGATATTTTTTACTTGATTGTTGTTGTGTTATGTTGAGTGCTTATATTTATTTTATTATATTTTTTTTGTAATAGTATTTAACTTCCGTCAACAATTTTCTACACTTCAACATTAGCATCTAGGATATCATCAACTTCCTTTCAACTTTCCTATCAACTTTAACATTAACATCTGTGATTCTTCAAATTCGTCAATTCTTCATACTCATCAGGACTTAATTTGGTGGATTTTATTTTGTTTTATTTATTTAATTATTTATATCATTATTAAAAGGAGATTTACATATTAATTCAATATTTACAAACTACTCCTTCTCTCATAATATAACAATAATTATCAAACCCTTGAACAATCTGTATAAAAACAGTTCAAAACGGATTTGGTAGGAGTGTTGCCTTCTGGGAGTCTCCATTGTTTTCTAGTGAAAATACACTGTAGTGCAAAGAAGCAGAGGGCGCGTTTTAATTAGAATATTCAAGCATTTTAAATTAAAATTAATTTGTACAAATTCTTGAGGATAGTTGAGCAATTTGTCCATTAGGAATAAATGGTAAATAGCGAACATGACAGTGGAGGACTCACGCACACAATGTCATCGCAAACTGTATTTGCAAATTGTGAAGAAGACTACGGTATTATGTAATTGTTCGCCTCGTAATTGTCAAGGTATAATGCAGGTTTACTGAACTTAAAAACTAATACATTTAGTTCTCGTCCGATTTTTATGAATTTAGGTTTGCTCGATAAATTTTCGTGAATTTTATATATGCCAGATTCGAGTCGTTTTAATAGAATTGTTTCATAGGCGCTCACATTTGGTCGAAATGCACAAAAATTCCTTTCAAGTAAGAAAGAAAGAGAGACAGAGAGAGACGAAAAACTTAAAACGCGTGTTTGTAATAAAAATAAGACAACAAAATGAAGATAAATAAAAAATAAAAATTAAAGATAGATCAATTAAAATTCGAAGATGAGCTCAACAGCATCCGAAACCATTACTGCTTAGCAATTTGAAGTGTATTAATTCTTAAATTCTGCTAATTAATGAGGGTCCAGTAGAATAAAAAGTCGAAGAAGGAACTGTTGTGTGGAACTAGCCGTAAACCTCTAACCACAAATATATATATATGGTAATTTTTGGTAATTTCTTGATTTGTATGTTGAACATTCAAATGTCCTTGTGAAGTGCATAGGGAGGTAACTAATAAATTCAACATGTAATTGCTGGTGATGCGTTCATCGGATTTTGTAAATTTTTTCTTTTCTGGAATGGTTTTTATGGTTAGAGGTTATTTTCTTACTTTACAGGGTCCAGTAAAACTCATTTGACAAATATTTTTAAATGTGCAAAATACGTATTTTTAATTCAAAATGACTTCATGAAACTTTTACTTAGCTACTTACTAAACATAAAAGCATTTTACATGCTTGTCATGTTTTACTTAATGAACACGAAGTTTACGTAAATAAGGCCATTGCGGTGAATTCCATTGTGCTTCAAACAAACTCAGCATGTTGCCTAATGGAATCCATGATCTTATGCAGCATCTTCAGTGGAATATTCTAAATTTTTTCACCCTTCCAATACTTAAGTTTCACTTATTAAAATAACCTCTGAGAAGAAAAAGGACTTCGTCAGATGAAATAAGTTCTGTAGAAATTGTGGTTGATTGACAATCATTCCAATTGCCTCACGTAAAATTCTCATCAGTCTCGTACTTCTATCCGATTGAGCATCATAACATCGGGGCTACAGAGAACATTAAATTTTAATCTACTCCACATTTGTTGGTGTCCGGATGGAAGGTTGGATTCTTCTCACTTCCGCTATATGCTGAAGTACTGAAATTGTTGACCCAAATTAAATGGTTTGGCGTATCAAAATGGTCCATATAAATCATTTATATAGAACTTAAAATGGCGTCTACACTCATGCTGACTCATTGTTTTCGAGAAAACACTCCACGGCAAACGCACACGCCTCATTCGTCCAGCGCTTCATGGACACAAAATGCTTTTAATTACTTAATAAAACAACGGGTAACATACGTGAAAAATCCCTCGTTTCAGGACCTCGTTTCTTCCTTGCCACATTGAACTGAGACAGTTTTGAAGGCCAAGGCTAGCCCCCTACATTATTAAGTAGGTGTTCTTAATTTGCCGACTCATTGTGTATGTAAAAAATAAACTCTTAAAATGGGAATTTTCATAAAATCAATACAGATGAAAACAATACCTGCTGCAGATGAATTTGTATTATTCTGTAAACAAAATTCAATAAGGTAATGAGGGAAGGATCCAATTATTGAAAGGTTTTAAGTGAACAAGAGAATTAGAAAAATAAACATTGATCCTATCTGTAACAAAGTTAGTAAATTTTTTCAGGTGAATAAACAAGGAATTCCTCTCACTTTTATTCTAATGCAAACTGCTCGCTTAAATTCTTATTTAAATACTTCAAAAAAGACTTCTTTACATTCGCTGACAGATTCAAATTTACTCATCCCATCATCAATTACTGACATAAATGACCAACTTGGAAGTTCAACTTGATTTATTGACAAGAAGCAAAAAAAAAAAATAAGCCGACGACGACTTCAAAAGAGTCTTGTCATCAATACAAGTCAAGTTTATTTACCTGCTCTTTTCTCTTTTTTTAATTCTTGGTGTGTCATTTGGCGGCACATTCACCCCCGCAATTCACCGATAACATTTCCGTGTCCTTTTGAACCCTTTTTTTCCGTCGTCGAATTACGACCACGAAACCCTTGTCGTGACAAGAAGGCCCGTAAGACAAAGGTGAGAATGTCGACCACAAATTGAAGAAGAGAAAAGGGGAAAAAAGAGCTATAAAAGGCAAATCAGACGTGAATCGAGTCACGTAAATTGTTCTTGCAAGGCAATTACACTTTTCGAGTTTACGCTGGGGAAGTGAATTCCCCATAAACGCCACGTTTAGTAGAATTAGCGTTAACATTCATTCACCGTATCTCGAGACAATAGGTCAATTGAAAGCGTAAAGGGGATAGGAAACCACTGATAAGAGATTTATAAGAGTAGTTTTTATCTTTCTACTGTTCTTACAGGTTTATCGATCGGTGCATCTCCTACAAGTACAAGATGTCGTTACGTCAAACAAACATTAAAGAGAAAAAACGGAAAACAAACTAACCTGAAAATCCAAACATTTCCACAGACTAAATGCTAGACTTACATTACATATATTATATACATTTAATCTTATTCACTTAAATTTTAAAACTAAATTTTCTAAACTCAGTATTTGCAAATTTTGATTTCGAAATTTATAGCGCTCTGGCATTTTTTTTTCTCTAAAGGCTAAAAAGCAACTTTAGTTGCACGAATAGCTTGTACGGAACAAACAAATCTTATAGTAAATAGTACTCTATTTTCAATATGCAACACATCTTGCATATTTCAAATAAGTGAAAGAAAGATTTAAAGTGAATCTTCAACTTTGATCGAAATCCAGCGAACTTGGAAGTACTTGTATAGTTTTACAAACAGTTGAAGATACATATTTCAATCCAATAGTTCTAAGGAGTACTTACTTAATGAAATAATTCTAAGAGCAACTAGAAATGACTAAAACACGTCACTCTATAATCGCTTATTAGAATGAAATTTACCGTTTAATAATTAATGTCCAAAATTCCGGTATTGCTTGAATCCGGTTCTTCAAATGACTGCCGTTTTGCTTTTACCATCAGAAATCGGTAAAATTAAATTTTAATTAAAAATGTTATTTCTTGTTCTTAATTAGTATGCTTCCTATGTTACAAAATTAAAAAACAGTAAGCCATACATTAAATTTGGCTACTTAATCGAGGAGCGTTAACCAATTGGATATATTTTGCATGTGCAATTATAGATATAAACCAACTTTGAAACGACAGTTCTTTATATGAGAATGGCGCTGCGTTTTCGCCAAAGAAAAATAAATTGCTGTTCGATGAAAAGAATGTCGAGCAGTCCTCTATAAACTAGCGTTTTTCGACCCTTTTCCTCTCGCGGCACACTTGAACCACAGAATAACACTTATTCTGTGCTTGAAACTCTACTTGGACTTTGGCGGCACACTTAAATTATGATGAGCAAAGGTAAAAGAGCATACTTTTGTCGGATTTAGACACAGGGTACGTTCACAAAGTTTCAAAACTGATTTTTTTCCCGAGTAGGGGAGGGCGCGCAGACCGGTTCCACCGACAGGGTGAAGTAGTGGGGGGTGTCAGTTGTTATAGAGATCAGTGGTCAGCTAACCGACAGCACCACAGGCAGTTACTTCCGAGACGCTGGAGTGAGCAGATCGCTAGTGGCGTGAGTTCGTGTCAGTGATCCCCATCGAAAACTCGGAGAGTGCGTCAAAAATGCAGAGTCGAAAATGCTCTGACGTTTGAAGGATCGAGTCCGCCAGGAGATCAAAGACAATTGGGTTCTTCACCACGACAATGCGCTCTCTCACAAGTCGCTCGCCGCCGGCGAAGTTTTGGCCAAGTTCAACGTGGCAACACTGCCTCAGCTACCCTACAGCCCCGACCTAGCTCGCAGCGACTTCTTTCTGTTCCCTCGAATTAAGGGAAGCGATTCGACAGTATTCCAGCGGTCCAGGCAGCTTCGACGAGGTCGCTTGACAGCCTTCCGTGCGAAGAGTTCCAGGGAGCTTATGAACAATAGAAAAAACGCTGGCAGCGTTGTATTGATGCCCAAGGGTAATATTTCGAAGACTTTTAGTTCGATGTACACAAATGTTTAATAAATTTTTTGTTCTGAGACCAGTTTTGAAACTTTGTGAACGCACCCTGTATTAACACAGAGAAAACACCTTATTAAAAATTGGTTTTTTTTAGTTATGTTTATTAAAATTTTCGGGAACACCTAAGATCCACTCACGGCACACAGGTTGAAAATCATTGCTATAGATGGCAAGATTAACAGCTGTCAAGTGTACGAAAAAGTTTGCACAGACACAACTTGTAAATTCGAAATGATCATTTAAGTGACATCGTTGGAAAGAGGATATTCTGAAGTCGTTGTATTTTCATACAATTTGCTGATATAAGTTAGATCAGTGTTTCTTAAAAGGGGAGGGGGTCGCAGAAAATTTGGTGGGTAACTAATTTTTCAATTATTTTATAAATTAACTAAGTATAGCAGGTGTACCGGTTAATAATGCGAATTTTTTTCAATAGATAGAGTGACCCCTCTTCCCGCGATTTGATATGTATGCTGTTTTGTTGTATTGACAACAGGCTTCAAAACTTCATATGTCAAATTTTCTGCAGGAGTTAACATCATAGATATTTTTAAACATGTCGAAGTTCGTGCCAAAAAAAGAACGTTTGCGGGAAGTGTTAATTCATTAGTTTATCTTGAAGAAAAGTGCTGCTGAAAATTATGGTATATTTCGGAAAGCTTATGGCGAACATGCTCTATCTCAAGATACTTGTGAACGCTAGTTTAAACGCTTTAAAAGTGATGATTTCGATGTGAAAGACTAAGAACGTTAGGTCAACCGAAAAAGTTTGAAGACCAATAGTTACAAGCATGATTGAATGAAACCGTTAATAGTCACCGCTACCGACAACAAATAATCAATTCACGCTTTGATAGTCAATCGATTAGCATGGGCCAGAAGAAACGGTAAAGTAATTTTGCTGCATGTTCACGCACCATCATACACTTCATAAAAAAGAAGTATTAACCCACCCGCCGTATTCACCAGATCTTGCTCCTTCAGATTACCACTTGTTCCGATCGATGGCACACGAACTTTCTGAGCAGCACTTCAAAACGTACGAAGAAGTGGAAAATTGGGTCTTTGAATGGTTTGCCTCAAAACAAGAAAAGTTCTACCGAGACGGTATCCACATATTACCTGAAAGAGGGGGAAATGTGTACCTAGCGATGGACATTACTTTGAATAAAGCACTTTTCTTGAAATTATCATGTTTTCTTTAATTACAAAATCCCCATTATTAACAAGAACACCTACTAAATATTCGTATTCACGTGGATAAAACATATACTGTATTAAAATACCGATGTTTCGGGGGTTCTTTGGAATTTTGATGTGTGAAAAAGAGACGCGATCCAAAAAAAACTTAAGAAACATTGTGTTAGAGTACTCAGGGGCGTCCATATTAAACAACAGGTGAGTAGTGCTCGGCGCTTGGGGAATCGCTATTTCTAAATTTCCGGACACATTTACTTAAGGATGAAAAATGACTTAGTACGTGGAGTTTATAGATTAATTTCTTAGTTAATACAATTCCAAAAGTTGTGCTTTTGTAAGACGTCATTCAAATCGGGATTTGATTTGGGAATCATCAATATTAAATGCACTCTATTCATTGTCTTGTAGCACTGTCTGTTATCACCATATCATGCGCGTTTTTAGTTCCCTCCGAATAATGAAATTGCCGAAAAGACACTCTGGACAAACTGAAACCGGTTCCTATTGACCTTTTGAAGCTAAACAGCTATACAAAAGATGTGTCCAAACAGCTGAAAATTTAATAATTACACAGCAGGCATCCAATAAGGCGTCCAAATATAGAAAGACAGTTCATGCAAATTTAATTACAAATCTAGGAACGTGAATTTGTAATGAGCAGCTTGTCTTAACCCGTTTATCGATTCAGAAGCTTACTCTTATCGCCAGTGGCAGAAAAGTAAGGAGAGATGATGTTTAAATGCCTAAAAAGAAGTCGCGCCAGAGCGATTAATAACAATTCTAATGCGGAAACAACGCCAATTACTTATAAAATGAGACGAGCCTAAATAATGGGCGAAATTCAGTTGAAAGTTGATTTTTTTTTTTTTTTTTTGAAAAATGAAATAAAAGCCGGCCAACTTCCTGATTTGCTGGAAGTGAGTCCTTCTCCCGGTTGTGGGATGAAAGGTCAATACCAACAAAGGTGGGAAGCGATGGATGGATATCCGACGGACGACACGAATAAAGGACTGCGAATGTGGAAAGTCTCCATTAAAAAAATAAAAGAAATAAATAAAATTTTATTTTCAAGCGTACCAATGCACGCGTTTAAAATTTCCTCTCGATTAAAACTGGTGAATGTTCTACTTCAGAGACCAGAGGTCGCAAGTTCGTTTCCTAGTAAAAGTGCTTTGGAATTTATCTGAATTGAATTTCACGATAAGGCAAAATGAAATCGAATGACACGTTCATCTCTCAACCTGACCGCGCAGCTTCAACCCTTACAAACCGATTGCCTTGAATTTTTTTTTCTTTCTTTCTTCCTTCCCTAGGCTTGTTTATTAGATTTCGCATCCCGCTCGATCAATAAAAGGGGTAACACGCTGTTGAAAGTCTTTATGGGTATGACCCAATATGTTAACTCAATTTATTAACTATTCTCTCTTTTATTATCTTTGAAATCCAATTTTAACAACATAACCAATTCTAAAGAGCATCTTCTGTTAACAAATTTATGATTCCCATACAAATAAGTTCCATTCCAGAATCAGAAATCGCTCTTCGCGAATCAAATAATTCCATGCTATTCCAATTTAAACATCAAGACTACCACAAACACCCCAGAGAATCAAAATATTATGCAGATGCGCGCGCCAAGACATTCCATGAATACGAATTGGAAAATGATATCAACAAAGTGGCCATAAAGAATATAGGATTTCTGATATAAGCTTAGGAATAAAAACCATTTCTCAATTGCGCTAAGCCGGTTAATAGACACCAAGGGCGCAACACGAACCATGTAACACGTGTCCTGTTAATCGCTTGGTGCGCCAATTCAAGTTAGGTCAATAGCGAGGATTATTTATTAATTAACCAATTTAATTAGTATGCAAAAGTAACCCCCAAAAGGATATTAATAAAAGAATTTTCTGGTAATTGTATAGTATGAGATTACAAAGAGGGGTCTCTTATTTGGGAAACGGGTACATTATACCCAAATCAAATCCAAAACTAAAAAAAAAAATGCTTTGAGTAAATGGTAGATATTTTTAAACGAATATTTAGACCTAATCCATGTTCTGTTTAACCCGAAGCCAGAGTGTCAATTTTTTCAAAGGATCTGCGGTTGGAGATTGAAGGAGAAGCCGACAATAAAATTGAACTTCTGGAGACGGATAAAATAGAATACGGATTAAGTATTCAACTAAGCATCATTACATTTGTGAGTTTGATTTGCAGGACAGTCTTCGCTTTACAAAATGAGACCCTCCTACACCTACATTAACCGAAGCGCAGTGCTTTCATCGAATGACACATTACCTTTTGACGTGTAAAAGAACAAAAGGGAATGAAAACAAAATGATCTATTTAAAATTTTTCCCTCCAAAATCTCGCTCGAATGGAATGCAGTCGGTTTACACACGGAAGGATGAGGTGAGAGCAAGGTCGAGCCGATTGCCTAGCAACAGAGTCACCGACAACCCCTTATGCAAACGCTGCCATGATGGAACACGTCGAGTGACAAGCTCCGTCTGCCTTCCTCAAGAAAAAAAAAATAACAAAAAAAAATTTATTTTACAAACCACAAAATGGCACTTCCGCATTCGAAAGGATAAACGGACGCAAGAAAAAAAATACAAAGGAAACGAACACCAACTCGTTAAGACGGAGGAATGGCATATTCAGTCGGAGAATGTTTGTTATGCGCCTCGTTTTCATCTAATTAACTCGATTTTAAGACTGATGCTTTTCAAATTGACTTTTAATGGCAATGTGCGAAAACAAAAGTTTTTAATAATTAGGAAAATAAAATTCATTAGAATTCTCTCTCAAAAACTTGATTTGATAATGAAAACAATTTAACTTGCATTAAAGAGTTGCACTTTAAAAGTCACAAAACTTTGAGAACCCATTATAAAACCACATATTTAACGTTCTTCCTTAAAGCACGACCTTATAAAGATCATCTATGTCCACATATATATATTTTTCTCTTTGATAAAACTTCTTTGAGCATCCACCCAATTTTCTTTCAATTTGTCAGGAAATCAAAGGTGAACGAAATTTGAATAGTTGAAAGGTCCTCTCTAATCAAGAGAGCGCTTGTAAACGTTGAAATTTGGCCTGTGCAAGATGACTCACATAGGGTTGTTTCATCGGTTAGTATTACTATCAATTGATAAGTTCCTTTCTCCTTGACCTACGATACTCTCAGTGAGATCGATTAGCGCCAAATTTATTTAATATAGACACAGCTTAAGGCGTTAGTTACATCAGCGCATTTACATAAAAGAATCAACATTTCGCTGCTGTCAATGACTCGAATGAAGGTGTTGCCGATTAATTTTAAGTTATTTTTAGTGGTGATGTTTAAGATCGGTGTATTCCATACGGAATAAAATCTAACGTATCGGAGCTTCGATTTTTGATGAAGAAGGGAAAAAACTCATTGCGGGGTGGAGGAGAGGAGAATAAAAAAGAGAAAAAAAACAATAAACCGCCCTCACCAAGGGCTCCATGCATTATTCCCGGCGCGTCTTGACCTCCAAAAAACACAGAGGGGGTTATGCGGGAGGAGGGGGTCATTTGACGTCATTGCTAAGTGTTCGTTACGTCACCGACGGATGTTCCATTGATCGGGGTTTTCTTTCAGTTGTGGACTCGTTACGAGGCTAGAGTGGCGGTCAAGTACGCGCACGAGGGAGAGAAGGAGCCGAAGAGTCAGTGCAGAGGTTGGGATGCGGCCGTCGCAAAAGCGCCTGCCTGAGGAGATGCACGAAGAGACAGGAGGCGAGGCGGTCGACGCCAGTGCGGCGGAGGAAGGAGCGGATGAGACGGAGGAGACGAACCCGACAGCGGAGGAGACGGTGGCCGTTCCGCGACTCGTAACGCGCTCCTATTCGGAAGCCGTGCTAATAGCGCGCGATACGGGAGTCGTCGAACGATCCTATTTGAGTGAATGCACGTACGCGGCGCAGCAGCGGTTCAAGGAGCTCGTGCAGTGCGAGCGGAGGATGACGCCCAGTCGCTTTAGTAGCACCGTCGTCCTTTGGAGTCAGTCGAGCCGACGACGCTTTAAGGACACGGTGCTGTTCCTGCCACGGCTCCACGCCAAGAGTTACTCCGAGACCATCTACACCTTCGCCAAAGATACGTGCCACGTGTTCACTAGTACGCTCACCCAGTATACCAGCCGAGAGAGGAGTCGCTGGTACACCAGTGCCATCGAACTACAACCGAACAACGGCGCCACCGCAGGACCAACGGACCACACCACCACCGGCACTACAACAGCAACAATAACAACAACAACAGCAGCAACAACAACAACAACAACGACGACACCAGCAAGCCGTAGTAGTCGCCCTAGTAGTACTAGCCAAGACGAAACCGAAACCCAACCGTGAACGAAAACGGACAGAAAACGCACTCTCTCTCTCCTCAAAACTTAATACGATGTTCTATTTCATGTTGGACACTTTGACCGAGTTTATTTTGTCATTGTTGCATCCGTTTTAGGCCGTTGACTACTTTAGCGTCCCAGATCCGTTCAAGACGCGCGCAGCTGTCAAATTTTCCCAATGGGTATGTAGCGGTTAATTTTTTTGTTTCATTCCTCTTAATCAATCCATCACTTAATTCTCAGCACTGCAATTGCATTTATCAGCCTGACAGCTTTTCCTTTGAAGAGCTCTTGAAATCACATGGGACGCTAAACTAGATACCCAACTGTTTTATTCCAATTTAACCTCAGGACAGAGAAACCCTTTAAAAAGAAAACTCTCCTTTTAAGTGTACATAAAATGTCTATATAATGTGTATAATGAGCCCATATCCTAAAACTATGCACGAATGGCTGAACAGAACTTGTGATAAAAAGAAAATAATAATCAACAGCATATTAATTTTAATATTTAATATTAATAATAATACACAATGAATGCAAGAACCGCGTTGTTATTAATTCAACAAATCAAAAAGAAACCTGGGATAAAAAAAAAAAAGTTAAAAGAACGCATATAATAAATCTAATATATGTGTATATAAATAATGTTAATAACTTATAAATTTTACTACTACAGAGCTGTTATTATTTTTCTCAGAACAAATCGCTATTTTTCTGGGACCGCAACAAATTTCTCACTTTTCCATCCTTGATTCCTTCATCTCATCGAATTCAATCAAAATTCTCCGAGTAATAAACGGTTAAGATTTCAGTACTGGGGAATCAGAATCACGGTTGATAGTTCAAAAAAAAAAGAGTTTATTTTCCAATTTTGTTTTTATTAATCCATCACCCGAAAGAAGCGGAACAAGGTTAAATCATGCTCCCATTTCAATATTACTATTATTAAGAATATTTTTTTTTTCAAATATATATAGCTTCCTATTTTTAACCCAAGTTACTGAATTCAGATTTTTAACGAATGCAGACCCAATATTTTTATTATTATTTTTCTATAAACGCAAATCTACGTTTTACACAAACTTGTTATCGTTGCAAAAATTTTAATTTTAAACATATGTAATTTATTTGAAGTTATAGAAAATGTAAATATAAATATATATACTATGCCATTTTTGATGTTTAAAATTGTTTATATATTTTTGTTTAAAACATATAAAATTGTTCTCTTACCCCTTTTATTTCTAATTTAGAAGTACTCTTGTTACTGTTCTCCTGTACAAAAGAACTCTCGACGGTAATTGTACAGCTTATATTATAAAGAGGAAACGCTTACTCTCTCTGAAATTAAACCCAAAAACAAAAGTGATGATATCGAATGTTTTTAGTATTAATCAAGCACATTAGGATATCTTTTTCTTCCCCGCCAGTACATCATCGACCAATTCTTGAGCTTTACAAGGAAGCTACCAACCCAGCCACGCTTTAAAAAAAAAAAAATGATATTTCGGGACGGTTAAACAAAAATAAAAAGTAAAATAAAAAATATGTTAAGTATTCCTATAAAAACACATATTTAGCATTCTTTATCATTCATTTATCTTTTTGAGAGTTTAATTACATTATTTACCCAATTTGTAATATTAATCTGTACATTTACCATTTTGACATTCCGTCAGGTTTCACTGTTAAGCTTCTGATCGATCTTGTTTGCTATGTTTGATGAAAAAAGAAAAAAAAAGAAAAACAAAATGGAAAGAAAGCTAACTGAATAAAACTGCCATATGTATATTATTTTATGTAAAATTTGTGTTTATATTCTTTTCAAGGTAAATTTTCGGTATCTGCACAATCGCAACCGTGAATTTATTTTTTAAGACCCCCCCTCTAACGAACTGATATATACCCCAACCTATTTGGTTACAGGGGGCAGTTGGTTTCCCCCCGGCCGGTTACAGGAATCGCGACAATTCAATTTGCGGATTTAGTCATCGCGCGATTGTGCAGATACCGAAGATTAACCCTTTTCAATACAACATCAGCTTAGTACCACGACCTACTGGAACTATATCTTCACCATGGTACCAACACCTCCTAGAGAGAAGGCCTAATGTAGTGCGCGCAGATGGTTACATCATCGTAAAAAGTCATAATATAAGGCTTTATTGGTAGAAATACGATTAAAAATGACTTTTATGATGATGTAACAATGTATGCACGTTTCTGAGCGCAGGTCTTCTCTCTAGAAAGAGTTCCTGGTACTCGCTTAGAAACCGAAACAACATGATGACCGGAAACAGGAAGTGGGAATTGAAAAGTCGGTTTAACCATTCGCCAATCGGCGTCGCCACGTCGATACCATCATGGCGCTCTTCGCAAGAATGTGCGGCTCTGTGCTCGGCCACTGAAATTTCTCTTTCGTAAAGGGGTTTACATCGTGCCTACGTTCCATTTGGCCACCCCCGATCTCTTGCACCATGTCAGCCTTTTCGTGGAGCACGAAACTGCTTACAAAAGCGCTGGCTTTCGGTGGTTCGGTCGCCGTCGTTACCGTGTTTGGAACTAACTACAAACTGAATGTGACGCACGCCGCTAAACCTCAACCGTGGAATTTTTACGAACCAAGTGTTCTCTGGGACCACAATTGGGACAAGTAAGAAAATTGGGGGATTTTTTGTTGTTGACTTTGATTTACTTCGTTTTCGAATGATTCGGGTTTTATCATGATTAATGGTGGTCATCGAATGATGGCCGTTATTTTTGTTTACAAGCTTCTTATCTTCGCTTTTTTCCCTCTTCCTTCCTTCTTTCTGTAGAAGAGACCCGGAGTCGTTGTTGAAACCCTGCGTCAAAAATGGCAACGACTCGAAAGAATGTAAAGAAGCCCTGGAAAAATTCTCTCCAACCTCAAGCCGACACCTGTTCCTCATACGCCACGGCCAATATTGTATGGACGGAGATGAGGATAAAGACAGGTGTCTCTCGAAACTTGGTAAGATTACATGATGAATTAAAAAAAAATCAAAAAAAATCCAGACTTGCCTGTCTTCGAAAAACCGCCACGGAAGAAGATACGAGCATATTAACGTTAAGAGTGAATTAATTCTGAGGGAGTATGTGAAAAGACATCCACTCCTCCTAAGGTTACTTTGTGTGGGTACATTCTAGAGTAATGTTCGCGGTATTGAACCATTTTTGTCTGTTAACTTCAACCCTAGTGCCTGATCTTAAGCAAGCTTGAATATAAGTTAGCAGACACGCTTTTGTTCACAATTGGTTACATACATCAAATTACAGTCATTGTATAACCCACCTCCTAAATCATTTCTTAAAGAATTAAACGTGAAACTATATAATTCATTTTGCAGTTTCTAGATTACTGAATCTTTGATTCATTACTGCATTCATTTTAAAAGAACCTCCATTACTTAATTTTTACCCAGAGAGTAATCTTTAAGAGATGTCAGAAGGAATTCAAAGCCCCCTCCTCCCTCAAATCCACAAGCATGGTTTATATATTGCCTCAACAAAGAACTGGCAATGAAAAATTTTTCTTTCAACTAGACATCTTCCGTAGAACAAAGGAGTGGAAGACTAATGCAAAAGAGAACATGAAGAGAAAGAGAATCGATTGGAGACAGATGCCAAAGATAAGATGATGAGCATCAGTTAAAGATAAATTAGAAAAAGAATAAAAATGGAGTAACAAGGCCTGACTGGATGTTAAACATTACAGTGCATCTCAAAAATACAGGGTGGGCCAAAAAAAAAAAAAACTCTCCACTAAAAATTTCTAAGTCCAATGTTTACTGTCCACAAAGGGGTGAGCGATTCTAGAAGGAAGAACATTACCATTAAATAAGACAGGCGTTAACGTTAAATGGAATGCCTGCCTTAATTAATGGTAGTGATCTTCCTTCTAGAATTGTTCACCCCTTTGTGAGCCATTTCCACTGGACTTAGAAATTTTCAGTGGCGAGTTTTTTTTGGCCCACCCTGTATAAAGAAAGTTAGTTTTGCGAAATTTCACAAAACCTATGAAAAATATTATTATGCCAAGGATATCTACGTGTTCGTAGAATCCAGGAGGGGTGATAGTCTTTGTGTTGTTCTTTATGCAAAATTTATTCAAATGAGAATGAAACATTGCAAAATGTAACCAATCACGTATCTCAAAAGTTTAAAGAAAAACTATTATTCAAAGTTTTGTACGTCGACGATGCTGAGAAATAAACAGTTCACCACCACTGAAATTGCCAACGTATGGCACATAAAGGTGCAAAGAAAGCCTATTTCAGAGATTGCAGAAACTTTGGGAAAATCGGATAAAGGAGTTTATGCAGTTTTGGCAAGAACACTACTCCAAAGATTCATCCTGGAAGGCCAAAGAAAACCGCCAGCAGAGATGATCGGAGATTCGCGCATCAGGCTGTTGAAGGCGGACTGTCCCTGAGAGAAATCCCAGCACAACCAGGAACCAACGTGTCCAAAGATACCATCCACAGACTGAAAATGAAGAAACACATGGCTTATATCAAGGTGCCTCCCCTGGCAATAACCCATTGTGAAACCAGACTGCAGTGGGCACACGAGCACATGGATTGGAAGGATGAGTGGCTATGCATTTTGTTTTCGAACGAGAAGAAATAGAATCTGGACGGACCAGACAGTTGGCGATTCTACTGGAACTGAACCACGGTCCTTCTTCAGCCCTCAACAAGTAGGGGTTCGGTTATCATATGGGCATCGTTTAGTTTCAGTGGGCATACATCTTTGGCAATCATCAATGGACGTCAGAATTCCGACAAGTATCAGGAAGTCTGACTGAGCATCTTCTGTATGACACCAAACTTGGAGATTCCTGGGTGTTTCAGCAGGACAACGCACCCATCCATACGTCTCGGTCAACTAGAACATGGTTCCAGCAGCACGAAGTGGCCTGCAGGATCCTCCGACCTCAATCCAATTGAAAATGTTTGGGGGATCATGTCTCGTGAGGTGTATCGTGGTTCAAGGTAGTATTCTGGATTTGCAGCACGCGATTGAGGATTATTAATATGGTTTGAATCTGAAACGCTTCAAAAATTTATAACAACAATGAAGGAGCGAGTTTTTAAAGTTATTTTTAACAATGGCAAGCAACTGAGGTGTTGACAGTGTTTTTCTCTAAACTTTTGAGACAAGTGATTTGTTTTGTTTTCACTGTTTCGCATTGGTTTAAATAAATACTCATTGATTTGTGCAAACCACAACAGAATCATTATTTTTTCAGCCTTGTTTAAATCTATAGTCCATTGAAACAATGAACTTAATAATGACTTTTAAGAAATACTTACAAATGTACATTCTTTATATTTTTTTTGAGACTCACTGTATGTAAAGAGGTTCAACAAAGGGTCGATCTGCACAAGATAATTCTTTTACCAGGTCTTTTGCATCTACTCCGATTGGTTCTATCTCTGTATTGTGTATGCAGTTCACTTGGCAGAACTGCATAAGTCTTCGTAAAGAAATGTAACTGATAGGGGTGAAATGGATTTAATATTAGGAGACATTAAATATGCCTGAATTAAAGAGGGGATAGGGAAGATGAAGAAAATGCAGAATATGCACGAACAAAACCAAATAAGAAATGATGTGCAGCACCCAATTGATAGGGGCTGTTTAATCAATCTGATCTTAGCCAGCAGATCACATGGTAATGGTATTGTCAGACCCGATTTCTGATCAGTTCTTTATCTACGTGTGTACTTTTTGGACGGCCTAGTCGTGATCAATCAAAATTGAAAGTACATTGTCGCAGTTTCAAATGAATTTCTCTAATTATCGCAGTCTCTACTTGTAAGAATGCCACTTGGTCAGTATGTTTATCTGTCCGGCCGTCTGGCTGTCCACCATTTGCACGATGACTAGAAAACTGATTAATTTTTTCAAATTCTGTTTTGTACAATGTGATCATCAAGATCTTAGCTTGGCTCTATAAACTTTTCAGGCTTTTTTGTCGACCCCTTCAATTCGACCACATATGCTCTAACAGTGACAGTTAAGAATACCAAGTTAAGTAAGTTTCAATGTAGTACCATCAAAGGATGCCACCTATGCAACACATATCTGCTTGAGATTTTTGTCATTCTGCATATATCCCATTCAAATGTGACATTGTCAAGTGGAAATCTCTAGGATCATTGTCAGCAAAACTGAAATGGAGGCCAATGAAAATGATCAAAATCGTAAGAGGCCCAGTACATCTGACAATGCATTCGTAATCTTCAGCTAAAGCAATTGCTAGAGAGTTTTGAAATGCTGCTTCAAGTACCTATTATAGTTTCCATGACCTTGCTGCTGCTTATAATTCACAAATCAGCAGAATCACTGCGAAGCAACAGCCAATCGAAGCATCCAGGCAGTGTTCTGGCGATGGGCAACCTTAAAAATTAGCTTAATTCTCTGCGGCAAGTGGACTACTTTGATGTCGAAGCCATCTAGTGTGAGAAGCTTTCCCAAATTACGTTTTTAAAAATGGTGTAGAGTTCACCAAAACTAGACTATGAAACAATTGAAAGATGCCTTATGGAGTGGCAAATCTTGGTGCACACTCTGGCAGTCAGTTGGTGCAGTCTGGCAGATGCCCAGAGAACGTTTGGTGCCTGACTGTGCGAAGTTTGGAGGAGACTATATTATTGGAGATGGAGCTCACTTTCATTAGGATTGGGCCAACTTGTTCCAGTAGCAGGGACTAGAGGAGTTCTGCAATGTTTTGGACAATACTGCTGTACCGACTGTTTGGAAATGGATCAATCCTGTGCCAAAATGATCTCTTCATCAAGCAAGGTGTATGCAAGAATGGTTTGGGGAGATAGTTGAAGAACTGAACTGGCCTGACATATCCCAGATTTAAATACATTGAACACTTGTAGGATAAATTGAAGCGACTACAGGGGAATATGGAAAAAAAAAAGGCCTGAAGATATCACCAAAATCTGGTGGAAAGTTTTTGTCGAAGAGCAGATGTGATAATAAAAACAAAGGGAGGCTCAACACCATATTAATTTTCAAGAAATAATGATTACAGTACAAAAGTACAGGAGTCCAGAAATTTTTAATCACACTGTATCTAGTCATCAACAGCAATCAATTATAATATTTCACCAACTTTTTGGGAACTTTGCCAACATCTCCTAGAAAGAAAGCCTATGCACTGAAGCATCATACATTGTTACATCATCATATAAAGGCATTGTTAATCGTATTTCTACCAATAATAAGCCTAAATTATGACTTAAAATGATGTAATAATGTATGATGTTTCGGTGCGCAGGCTTTCTTTCTAGGTGGTGTTGACTCTGCAGATGTTTTTCTGAAAAATGACAGATCAGCAAAAATAAATTTCCTAAAGTAGCTTCCACACATACCAAAAGCTAAAAAAATAAAAAAGATATTCAAAGGCCCAATGTAATATTTGGAAAGAAGGGTACCTTTAGATGATCTAAAACTTCAAATCAATTACGAATTTTACTGTCAGAGGGCGATTTAATAACTAATTACACATTTAGCCACACTTGTGCAATAGGATAAATTCCCACACCACAAATTACAACATAACATGTTCCACATGATGGCTATCATTTTCAGATGCTATGTTCCACAGCTGACCAAAGTTGTGCAGCGAAATGTTACGCACATGGCGTGAAATGCTGTCTGTAGGATTAGGCAAAGTTCTTGGATTGTTGCGGCTTACCAGAATGTTGCAGTTGTCCCCAAAGCCAAAAGTCACATGGAGTGAGGTCTGGGGATCCGGTAAGCCACTCAAGACAGAAGTGATTGCTGATGACGCTTACTTCTTTAAAATGTTGTCGAAGAACATCCTTAACACACAGTGAGTGTGTGGAAGAGATCTGTCTTGTATAAAGATTGTGCGTGCAAGGTGCTGACGGGCTTTCAGAGCTGGAACAATTTCATTCTCTGACAGCGAAGCATATTGCTGCCAGGTGATCGAGCATGTCACTGGACCTCTAGGATTTAGCTCCTTGAAGAAGTATGGGCCGAGAATAAATGATGCCATAAATCATTTGTGAATTGTGTGATAGAAACACGACAGACTTACTGTTGCACAAACTTTGCCTGGCATTGTTGGTCATGAGATGTATTGTTGTTTCGTTCACATTGTTGGCGAGATACCTCCTATTAGTATGCGCTGTCATCATTTTGAATATCGATTGTTATCGATAATTACTTTTTTGAAATCTCAAGTAGACAGTGACCTTTCTCTTTGAAGATCAAGTGTGCAAAATTTGGTTGACATCGGTTCAAGCAGGCAATTCTGATTAGTATGTTTCGTTGGTCTTCTTTTATGAAAAAGATTGTAGTACACGATCATCATGGAGCTTTTTCCACTAAATTTGGACTGCTTCTATCTCAAAGTATTTGACTTAGATCAAAAAAAAAAACCTGATATGATTTTATAACTTAGTCATAGCAACCTGTAAAAAAAGATTCTTAAAAATCTGAAGTGGTGGGTGACATGGCATAGGTGAACTGATATGAAATGACCCTCGTGCCATATCTTTCTAACATAATCAGAGTCCATGGTAGCAATTGCATCCATGATTCTTGACAAAGCTCTGGTAACTTTCTTGGTAAAGAGACATGCAAACCAGATCTTTACATAAGTCCAAGGGAAAACTCATTCTGAAAATGAGGCCAGGCAAGAAGAGCAAACCCCATTCTGAAAATGCCATGTTGCACACTACTGCCTTTTAGCAAAGAAACCAGTATACAATGCACTTAACTACACCATCCATCACAAATAAAACTACCACAATTCTTCCACCCAAACTTGTACATGTTTTATATTTGGCTTTCCAATCTGCATGCCTACCAGGAGCATGCTGTATATGTTGTCATTATTTATGATGATAGGATTTATACTTTAAACATTTTTTAAGTGTCTCAAAAGCTAAAGAAGATGCAGTTTGTGTAAACATTTAAACATTAATCTTTCTTAAGGGCAAGAGCAAGCCAAATTGACGGGTAAACGTTTGAAAGATCTGGATCTTCCATTCACAATACTCATTCATTCTACAATGGCTCGAGCACAAGAAACCGCAGACATCATCTGCAAGCATTTACCGGAAGTTCCCGTTGAATCGTCTGATTTAATAAGGGAAGGTGCACCTATCCCCCCAGAACCACCTGTAGGTCACTGGCGTCCTGAAGCACAAGTTAAGATTGTTCCTTTTTTGAAAATATTTAATCTACTATTGTAATTTGATTATTTCAATGTTTAATGTGATAAGAATGAATGAAGTGTTGTGTGATGGGATAACTCTTCTATTAAATTTGATGGCATCATTTAATTGTGTATACAAACATGTTTAATATAGATTTTTTTGACTTTCATTATTTTAAACAGTGTGTAGCTTTTATGGTTGAAATTCTTAATCACATGACACTTCAGTTCATTGTTACTTACGGCCAGTTGCAACAGCGTCAGTTAAAACAACCCTAATTTTGGGTTAGTTAATGATCGGTTAAGTCTTTTAACTGGGAAATGTTGCACCTAGCTAAGTTGCAGTTAGCTAACTGGATGTAATATAAGTAACAAGGACTGTGATTGGTTCGTTTTGTTCCAATTAAACTTCCGGTCAACATATTTGATAACTAGATTATCCAAATAGCGTATCAATTTAGCTGTTTGATAATTATGTAGCTTATCCAACGAGCTGTTTGATAATTAGGTTATCCAAATTGCTATTCAAATCGCTTATTCAAATTGCTATTCAAATCGCTTATCCATTTAGCTTATCCAAATAGCTGTTTGATAATTAGCTTATCCAAATAGCTTAGCTAATTATCTTATCCATTTAGCTTATGCAATTATCTTATCCAAATAGATTATACAATTATCTAATCCAAATAACAATTAGCTTATCCAAACAGTTGCTTGATAAAAAGCTTATCCGAATGACTTATCCAAACAGCTATTCAAATGGCTTTCCAATTAACTTATCCAAATAGCTTATCCATTTAGTTTATCCAAATAATTTGCACAATAAGCTTATCCATTTATCTGTTTGATAATTTGTTTATCCAATCTGTTAAAATATATTTCTGTTTCGGAATGCCATTTTGCTTAGCTAATCATGAAGCTAAACCATCGTCATCCAGCATTTAAGTTAAACTGCCACTAATCTGGTTATGCCCTAATTTCACTTGGTTCAATGCAAAAAATTTTAAACTGGACTTTAACGAATAGTTAGTTTTAACTGACGTTGCAACCGGCCGTAAGTCATTTTAATGAGGTTATTCTTAAATGCTTACATAATGTTTATGGATGGTTATTTATTTGATTACACAATTATTCTCAATGGTTATAATGAGGAACTTGAATGAAGACTCCCCCCCTCCCTGCCACCTTCCAATTGCTGAGGTCATTCATTTATACCTAAAATGGATGGTTATCTTTAAAAAAAAAAATAAATAAAAAGCTGACATTGGAGGATTTCAGCCATTTTTCACCTGTTTTCTTTTTTATTTCCATTTATAGGATTAAAACTATCATTATCCTTGAGGTTGATAAATGAGCAGTTGTATTTATTCATGGGTTTGATAATGATATTTATTGTGCAGATATTTTTCTGGATATGCAAACCAGTAGCAGATTTTGAATTCTAATACTGCTTGACACTGCAAAATAGCATTACACTGCCATAAAATAGTTTACGTATGCTGTTATCATTCAGATGTTTAGTTCTGAATAGATGCCCCAGTGACTATGAAGGATCTATGGCTAGTTTAGTTACCCTATTGGTAAATTACTTTAATATTGAATGTTTAAGCAAAATAATAAAATTACAGTACAGCATGGGTCCCACATGCATAAAAATGGCGACAGAAATCGCAAGAAAAGTTTTATGTAATTTCCTGCCCCACAGAAAAACCTGTTTTCTCGAGTTGGGTTGAGTTAAGCTTTGATGGCAGAAAGCAGGACAGAAACTATCTCTGCAGTGACGTCACAGTGCCATCCTCTCTCTTTCTCGGAAAATAAAATGTTGGATGCTCAGCTCACGAAGGTGAAGAGGCTGAGAAAGAAAATTGATATGGAAACACAAATTGAAGAGAGAGGTGAGATATACATTTATTAAAACAATTGAATTAAAACAATACAAAAATTTGATATGATGATTCACGAGGAATGAACAAACTGTGTACAGTTCACTAGTATGGTGCAAAAATGCCAAATTACATGAAGATATGGCACTTTGGTAGCAGACTTCTGTCAAGGTCTATAACTGATCTTGACTAATGCTACCTCATCATTTTGAGATTCTGCCATGTAAGACACTCCCACGAGCAGAATGTAAAAGAGCAGGGGGGAAAAAAATGCCATGGTTTCTGCTTGTGAAAACCAGCGATGCCAGACCTGGGTTATTCACCCAGATCTAGGTTTTTCCTATCCCAGCGACATCTGATGAGAAAAATCCAGATGACACCTTAGAACGATGGAGATATAGCATGTGGTGCAAAAATATAAATAAATAAATAAATAAACCAAATCTGGGTGGAAAAAAACTAATTTTGGGCAACACTGATAAAAACCATGCTTTAGTTATATACCAAACGTTCTACAATTTGTGATTTATAGTGGATTCAAGTGTACTGTATTCATTTACCAATATGTCTGCATATGTTTGCCTTCATTTGGTCTATTGTCTGTGGTTATCTTCGTACAACTTTTAAATATATCCATAGATGAAAGTCTCAGTCAGGTAGTTACAAACCTTTGCATGTTATGTGTTCCTTAGTGTCAGTAACTACGAGACATGGCATGTAGCTCCATCTTAGAAAAAGGAGTACTGTCCATTGCTCGTAAGTTAAGGTTGAATCTTGAAGGAGCGTGAGTATTCCATTATGAAAATGGAAGCTATGCATTTCCAGTCATCTAGGGTCCAATGAATATATAGTGAAAAATAGGAAAGAAAATTCCACAGCCCAGACTCGAACCAAGAACTTTTGGGCTAGAGTGCTGTTGCTATAGCCACAGTCACCACGGACATGGAAGCTGTCGCTATCAAACATGCCCTATTATTTACCTTGAATAATACAGTCCTAGCTTGCGAAGAAAGAACTATGCTTTAGGTATGCTCGCTCATAGGACATGCTTGATAGCGACAGCTTAATGGTTATAGCATTGGGATGGTAACCCGAAGGTCCTTGGTTCTAGTGGAATTTTCTTTATTATTTTTTACTATATATTCATTGGATTTTAGATGACTAGAAATGCATAGCTTGGTCTGATGAGTCACGATTCAAGTTGGTGCAAGCTGATGGTAGGATTTCAATGTTGTGCAGACCTCATGAAGCCATCGACCCAAATTGTCAAGAAGGCACTATGCAAGTTGGTGGTGACTTCCTCCTTGTGTGGTGCATGTTACTGGCAGAGTTTGGTCCTCTGATCAAATTGGACCTACCATTGACTGGGAATTATTTCCATCTGCTTAGTGACCATTTGCAGACTTCATGGCCTTCACGTACCTTAACAACGATGAGATCTTCCATGGAGGAGAGTGCGCCATATTTATTGAATACTCATATTGTGGCTTGAGGAGCATTCTGAACAATTCCAACGAATGAATTAGCCACCTAGATTGCCAGACATGAACCTTCGTATTTGGGATATTATCAAATGATCCATTCGTGCACTAGAGCCTATACTTGTCCAGAGGGCTCGTGCAATTATGGGCGGCTATTGAGACTGCATGGCTGAATCTCTCTCCAGAGGATTTCCGCCGACTGTTAGAGTCCATGGCCAATCGAGTTATTGCATTTTAGTGTTGTTTTCTGGTAATTAATTTGTCCAACAACATAAGTACATAATTGCTAACTTGCGTAGTTTAAAATGTAGCACAGTGTTTCATGATCATGCCAAACCTTAGTTGGCATTTGAACATTCTGCAGTATTTTCGATGCGAGATCCTTGCCCAGTTTCCATACAGTCCAGAACTATTCTCCATAACTTTACCTTCAAAAAGGTTTGTGTATATATTTTCATAAATCTGCTGGCTACATTTTATCTTATGTTGAGCATTCTTTCATCGTTTTCCTCTTTTTCAATAGATTTCTAACAATATAAGGCCCAGGTTCACAAAAATGTCGTTATTAACGACTTTAGTAAATTTAGCAAATTTACGATTTGTCTTAAATTAAATTCACAATACGCATCGTTAGCATTCTTAAACGAGAAAATAGTAGCCTAATTTTGAGAGTACGGAAATGGCGTCTTTGTTTGGTTAAAAACTGCCAATAAGAATCCCGATTACAGCTGAAATAAGGAAAATGAAGAAAGATGAAACAAAAGCAACAATTTACTTCTTCAGAATTGCACTTGATGACTAAGTAAAAAAATAGCAAAAGATCAACTCTTTCTAGAAAATATCAAATGTTGATAAAGAAGCATTTGATAGAAAGAAATGTATTTGAAATTCAATGCCTTTTGGCTGGGAGAGGGAACAATTGTACAAGTTCCCAAATTTTCTCTTCCATTTATATATTAACTGAGCCTCTCGGTCAAATGAAAAATCACATCCCTAGAAAATCTATACTATCAATTACTGATATTTCATCAATGCTGAGTCGTGATAATCAAAACGTTAGATGAGGAAAGAGTTTACTGTAGATCGTGACATAATAAAAAGCACGAAACCTATTGTCCAGCAAGATTTATTATGTGTATACATATTTTGATCTCTTTGAGACCATTATTCAATGTAAATTACAACGAACGAGTTAATAACAGGCTATTCATGTGTTCACCTGAGACGACCAATCAGAATCTTAAGACGAACACGTTTACAAATTTAGAACACAGACAGCAAACCGCCAATCAATTTGCAGTAGAAAGTACAAAAAACAAAAGCAAAAAAAAGGCTATAATAAAGGTGGGGGGATCGAACGCGGCTGTATCTAACGTGGTCGCGAAATCGTGGTTCCCGACGACAGCGTTTGAGCAGGTCCGTGCTGTATCTTATAAAGAGCCTGTTATTAACTCGTTTGTTGTAATCTGCATTGAATAATGGTCTCGAAGAGACCGAGATACGTATATGCATAATAAATCTTTGTGGACAAGAGGTCTCGTGCTTTTTATTTATTATCAAAACGTTAGGATATGAAGTCTGTCGTGTGCAAAACCTTCTGCCATTTTAAACTTGATGTAAAAACAACAGGTTTTGTGAATAGCAACAAATGTTGTTAGACGCGGTAACACATTGTCGATAAGTCGTCAATGATGCTTTAGTGAATCTGGGCCTAAGATACTTAAATGAAGCAGTAATATGATATAAAGTTGCAATAAACTGTAAGAAATTTTCATTTAGGGACAAGCTTTCAGAATTTAATTCTTCTTACCTGTTTCAACATGATTAAGAACCCTTAGAAATGAATTTCATTCAAGCTCCTCTTGCCTGATTTTAACATTGAATTTTATTTTATTCTTTGCACCACATAATGTTTTGTAAATGAGTGATGTGAACTTTTTTACGCGCAACAGCAGTTCTATGAAGATGGTGCCCGCATCGAGGCAGCCTTTCGCAAGTATTTCCACAGAGCAGACTGCAAGCAAAGTGAAGATTCTTATGAAGTCATTGTATGCCATGCCAATGTCATACGTTATTTTGTTTGCAGGTGAGTTTTGATATATTAATGCACAGTGTTAACAAGGTTCGTTTTAGTTGTTTAAATCTTGCATTAATTTTTTTTTTTTCTTTGAATCTTCAAGAGCGATGCAGTTTCCTCCGGAAGCTTGGCTGAGATTTACCGTTCACAACTGCAGTATAACTTGGATCACAATTCATGCAAGTGGCAGGGTCATTTTGCGAGCACTTGGAGATGCGGGTCATATACCAGCAGAAAAATTAACAACGTCCTGATTAGTTATTTAATGTTTAATATTAATTTAAAATTCTTTGAAAGATAAAAGAAATAAGAAATAAAAAAAAAAATAAAATAATTTTAAAAGTTAACACATTTTATTTTAATTATAAATAAAATGTTCTATAAAATTTATAACTTGTATATACAGATGGATACATATACTCCTAGTCTTGAGAAAATTGCAAATAATCCCCTTTTGAAAACAAAACTGATAGCTACAATACGATCACTTTAAATAAATAGTTACACAATTATTATCTTAAAACCTCTTCTTAAGCAGTAATTTCTCGAGTTTCTTAATTCGACTGGATTCATGCTCGGGACTCGATAAGAAAAGGCTATTAGATGCAAGGCTGGAGAAGGTGCTTGATGCAGTTGGCCCCGTACCACTGTTGGCAATAAACGATGAGGGAAGTCTTTGCCTAAAACATTCAACCATGGCACTGAATTCATTCCGCTTCAAGCCCTGAAATGGAGGCAATACAAATTTGAATTACTTAGTTCTTATCGTATGACGTGGAATTTATTTAACTCTCCACCTTATACATACCTTCATGTCCAGTACCTTCTGAAACTCATTCAAGTCTGACTCTGGGATGAGTTTAATATAATTTTCAACAAAACTTTGCATTGGATCATGAGGTGCCATAACAACCTGATTACATATGCAAATAATAAATAAAAAGGAAACTAAATTAAACGATAAACCAAATTTCAGATCTTACCAAAAATGTATTTTAAACATACCTGTCTATAACGACCACCCACAGGACCAAGTAAAAGTGGTCGTTGCAGACTGGTTCGATTAAAAAAATTACAAATCGACAATGTAATTGAAAACGTGTTTATTTCTCCATAAAACAATATAAGTTACTTTGTTGTACTTCTTTGTCTTCCTAGTGAAAATTACTTCAAATGTTTTTCAGAGCAACATCTGTTTCCCTGTCACCTTGGTGCTGATAAACCAGTGCACATTGAGATAAGAGTTTCCTGCTTCAATGACTTGTATTATGTTTGCCAGGCATAGTAATATCAATACCAAACGGCTGCATTCTGTATCTTTTAACTCTGATTGGTTGATTACAGAGAATACTTGGTGCATTGGCATTTAGGTTAAGGCCCGATTGGTTATGTAAGTGGTCTTTTTAGGAAAGATTTATATACACGGGATTGCAATTGCTGGTCGTTACACTAATAGATTTCCCATGTAACTTTTTGTGCAACCAAGCAAAAGTCATCTGCATAGGTTTTACTGTATTACATACTGCTTATAAAAGTCTTTAAAATAACCAACATTATGCTATAAATGGTACAATCAAAGGATAGCATGGCAAATAGTTTCTGGAAATACAGGGCTGTTGTCAATAGATTGTGCAAAAATATACAATCTCTCCAAGTTTGTATCTACAACAGGTCCCATGGGATACCTGCAGAATTCCCCACTAGAGGGCAGGTGAAACGATAAGCAACAAATATGTCAGCATTCACTGGTGAAAAGGAGTAGTTTTGCATCGTGAAATTCACAAAATGTGAGTCTATTGTGACTATCCAACGGTGATTTCGAGCGAAGTGTCGCACTAAAGCACCAGCGGACAAAACTATTCATGTTTGGTTCAAGAAACTTAAGAAGACCGCTCCAGGACCATTGGTTGAGACAATCGAGTAGGTAAGACGAGCATTCACAAGAAGCCCGAAAAAGTAACAATTCATGCAAAGATCTGGTGTACATGTACAGAACTTAAAGACAGAATCATGCATGCCTTCATTGGTGTCGACAATAACATGTTGGAATTTGTGTGGCAGGAACTGAAATCTGCTGTGTTACCGAGGGTGCACATATCGAGTATCTGTTGATATGAGCGTTTTGGTACAATCCACTGATAAAGCCCCAGAGGGAATTATGAATAACCCTGTATTATCTAACAAGGGGAGCAAATACCCTTCAAGTCACCAGTTATGTTGTTGTATAAATGTAGTATTCATATTAAAATGATAATCTATTTTGTATAACTGCTTTGCCATGAGACCACCCCATTCATGTCTATGATTTACTATTTGATAAGCTGGTAGCTTATCTCTTAACAACAGTGAAATGAAATGCAGAATATCTACTACCATAATTGCATTAGCAGCTATCTCTGAAAATAACGCACATACTCGTACAAATTGGATTGATCCAAGGAGAAATCATTGATTCTACTCTATCAATTCTTCCTTGGTCAGAATTTGGGTTTCATAACTCCCTCACATTTCCATTTTACCATTTCCTGTTGCACATGATTTCAGCTACTTTTCATGGATGTAATGCCTGAATCGGTGAATAGCAATGACCAAGCTCCACTTGGCCTCTGTAAGTTCTTGCTTTACATTCACTTATATAGCTATAACTTCTATAATTGTCTGTGGAGTTCACATGATGTTTAATGATGAAGTTATGGCTAAACAATTTGTTTATGTAACATTGAGTTGTCAAGTTGTGGTTTATTTATGAACTTACAAGTACTTATTATAAAACAAGAAAGAGCAGGCTGAAATATGATATCATCAAAGAAACAATGAACATTTTCTATCCAAGCTCAGATCCATTAGTGATAGGTAAGAGAATTCGCCTTTTTCCTAGCAAAACTTCCAATTGGAAATAATGTCTGCAATAGCGAGACTCCTTGAACATTGTCCACCTTTTCTCTGCTGTCATTGAACGTTCTTGCCCCAAACATAGGCTAATAAACAGCACGGTATATAAATTTACACTTGAGTGGCCAGTTTATTATGAACACCCATGACTATGCAAATCCGTTGGCATATCAATTACTACGTATCAGTTGGTCACGTGACAGACTGTACCAAAATAAAACTAGAATGCACCTGTCAACTGCAAGTGGTTTGACTATCACCATGGGGAAAGCAAAGGATCAGAGCGACTTCGAGCGCAGGATGATAGTTGGAGCCTGGCGAGATGGACTGAGTATTTCCGAAACCGCACGTCTTCTAGGCTTTTCCCAAACGACCATTTCAAGGGTTTACCAGGACTGGTTAAACAACCAAAAAACGAGCCAGAGACAAGCCTGTGGTCACAAACGACTCGTTGATCCAAGGTCACCCCAAGCATAGGATGGAAATGCTTGTTCATGCGAATAGGAACGTCACGACTCGTCAACTAACCATGGAGCACAACACTGGACCGCAGAATAACATCTCTGAACACACTACATGCTGTACATTGGCAAGGATGGGCTACAACAGCCGACAGCCAGTCTGGGTACCTTTGATCTCCACCCAAAACCGCAAGAAACATCTTCAATTTGTCTGTGATCACCAACACTGGACCGTCGACTATGTTGCACCATGCAGATGGCCGATGCAGAATTTGGAGACAACAGCACAGAACGATGGACACCTCCCGATAGAACAAAGTATTCGGGCTGGTGGAGGCTCTGTAATAGTCTGGGGAATGTTTTTCTGGCATAGTCTGGGTCTACTCATACCTGTAGAATAACGCCTAAACGGTCAGGGCTGCCTGAACATTGTTACCGACCATATTCATATCTTCATGGCTACTGTGTTTCCCCCATCAGAAGGATACTTCCAGCAGGACAATGCTCTGTGTCGCAAGGCTCGTATCGTCATGGAATGGTTGTTCCAATGATGCTCGATTGGGTTTACGTCCAGGGAATTTGGGGGCCAGAAAACTACGGTAAAGTCTTCCTCGTGCTCTTCTAACCACTCGTGTACAATTCCAGCTGTAGGAGATTTCACATTGTTATGCTGGAAGATGTCATCATGCCCAGGAAAAACACTGTCCATGTATGGGACATGGTCAACAAAGATCAATATGTACTTAAATCTATTCATATTGTCATTCATAATGATGATATACCCAGAGATCCCACAAAAACATTCCCCAGATTATAATCCTCTCCACCAGCTTGTTGCCGTCCACAAATGGTTGAAGGGTGTTTGTTTTCTGATGTTTCTCGCTGTATGCACCAACATTCATCTGTCCAATGGAGCAAAAAACGGTACACATCTGAGAGGGCAACCTTCTACCAATCAGTGGATGTCCAGTGTCGGTATCGCTGTACAAATTCCAGCCTCTTCTGCCGATGCGCAGTTATCATAGGTGCCATCACCACCCATCTGCTGTGGAGCTCCCTATGCACCAAGTAAGCCACCTGGTTCACTAGGCAGTAAGTTGCTCCCTGTAACAAACACATCAATTTGCCCGAAGAATGCATTGCCACAGCTGCTGTTCCCCTCTTCCATCTATGTCTTGTGGAGCACCACAATTTCCTGCTGCTTATTTTCTATAGTGCCATTTTTACATCCATGGTACATTTTTGCCCGGTAGCACGTGAAGAGTTCACAAACTCTGCAGTTTCCGAAATGCTACCACCCTTGGCCTGAAAGCCAATAATCATTCCTTTTTTTGTACGTCTGATAAATCGCTCAGTTTCTGTCTTGCAACAATTGGAGTGTTTTTCAAATGCCTAGAACACTCTCTATATACTCCCCCAATCTGCTGATGACAGGTCATTTATTGTCTCATTTATTTAGTGCCTTCTGTGATGGGTCATTTAGCGATGACATCACAAATAGGAGGTGGTCAAATTAATGTGACTTGACTGTTTACTTCTACCCCACCCCCACCGACTCATTGTTCCTAATTTCTTCACTCCCTTCCTACTTCAATTTTTATCACCATCATTCATATTACTAATTTCATTAGTTTATATTTTTTATCTTATTAAGCCTATTAATTTGTATATTATTTCTTTATTGTATTAGCACAACTCATTTTTAACTCCTTCTTTAATCCCATCTGCATACTTTAGCTTCTCGTTCTTCCTCCCCATCCCCTGGCCATCTACTCATTCCCTAGATTAACAGGTCCTTTTAATTTCTCCGAAGTCTACGAATGTTTTGTGTTATTTTCTGAATGGATTTGCCCGTTTTATGCAAAGAAATGATCAGGGTTTTCCCATTCGTGGTCTGATAGTACATGTACAAGGGCTATTTTTAAAATAAGGTCCGTTTTGTAATTAAAAAAAAACTCTTATATATATTTTCAAAATTTATTCTTTACCAGATTCTACATATTTTTATTTTCTACATAATTTTCTACATAGCTTCCAAGTTTATTTGCATAGTGTACAATGAGCTTCTGCAAGCCCACTTCAGACAGGGCGATTCGAAAGTGCCCGAACTCCTAAGTTTAAGGCGTATTTACTGCAAAACCATAAAAGATATCTAAATATTGCCGCTTAGGATAGTTGTGTGTGACCTTAGGAATGTGCGCCACAAAGTAAGAGCAGCATGTGACAACGGTTGCGTGGGAATGGGCGAACAGTGACGTTCAGTCGGTCATAGTTCTCACACAAGATCAGAGTCTCATTCTTAGAAGTTTATTTTGCGGAAAAATTGTACCAACGTTGCATTCAGCACTTTCAAAGGAAGTTTTCTGAGACTCCTACACTGTACCAGGGAAAAAACTGTGTATGCTCTTGTATACAGATTTTACAAGTCTGACTGTGTGTATGATAAGCCTAAAAATGCTCGATAGGCTGTGGTGATGACCACGTTTCTGGAGAAAATTCAAGCTTCCCTGCTGTGCTCTCTGTGAAAGTCACTTCGCCATGTGTCTCAAGAGTTAGGGGCCTCGTATTCAGCCTGCCAGAGAGCTACTAAACATCTAAACCTACGGCTGTACAGAATTCGAGTAGTGCAAGAGCTTCTTTCTTTGGATTTGGAAAAATGCATTGTTTACTGCTAAGTTTTAAGCACAAGATTTTACTGCATGAAGTTGGGCTCTTGTTTTGTGTGAGAACCATGACTGACCTAACATCACTGCTCACCCATCCCAAACAAGTGTCTTGGCATGTGGTGCTTTCACATTCTGGAGTATATTCCAAAGGTCACACACAACTGCCACAAGCAGCAAAATTCAGATATCAGTGTTGTAAGTAAATCGAGAGTGTTGTAAGCAAATTTTCAGGTGTTGCTTACATCGTGTAAAAGGTGTCTAAATTGGCATAGCGGTAGCAGTGCTATAAATTCGACTATTAGCAGTCATCTGAAACCATGATTATGGCTACACAATGAGAATTATCAGTTTGAATGTGAAATGATAGTTGGAGCTAGATGCATGGGACATTTCATTTCTTAAGTCATGCAAACACTCAACATTCTTAGATCCAGAATCAAGGGCAAATAGCACAGAGGCTGACCATGGCTGTTAGATGCTCCTGACCAGCAACATCTGAGCAGAATCGTCCTTTTAAGAACGTTAATTAACAGCCACATTCAATAAAGGTTGTAAAAGAAACTTGTCTATAAGGTCTGTGCAGCGAAATTTGCCACTGATGGCAGCAGAAGACTGTCTTGCCTGGCTTTGTGAACATATTCATTGGACCTTAGATGACTGGAAACACACAGCTGGGTCCAATGAGTCACAATTCAATTTGGTACAAGCTGGTGGTATGGTTTGAGTATTGTGTAGCCCCATGAGGCTATGGACCCAAGTTGTCCGGAAGGCACTGTGCAAGCAGGTGGTGGCTCCATCATTGCATAGGATGTGTTTACATGCCAAAGTTGGGTCTTCTGATCAAATTGGATCTACCATTGACTGAGAATCATTATGTCCAGCTGCTTGATGACCATTTGCATCCCTTCATGACCTTCATGTACCCTAACAACGATGGGATGTTCTGGGAAGACATGTGCCATGTCACCGAGCCAACATTACTTACAATTGGTTGAGGAGCATTCTGAACAATTCCAATGAATGAATTGGCCACCTAGATCGACAGACATGAACCCCATTCAACATATTTGAGGTATTATTAAACAATTGATTCGTTCGCCTGCACCTGCAACACTCGCGCAATTGTGGGCAGCTATCAAGACTGCATGGCTGAACATCTCTTCAGAAGATTCTGCCAGTAGAGTCCATGAAATGTTGAATTCACCAGACAAAAGGAAATCCTAAGTGATATTGAATAGAGATACAGTATCCCATGATTTTTGGCACTTCAGTATATTAAAAAATGACTACAAAAATTTAGGTTAGGTTTTCATTTTTTTATTTTTTTTATTTTTTGCAACATTATATATATATAAACTCAGTTTTGCTGATCATGTGTTGCTAGATAATTGCTTTTTTCTCTCCTTTTTTTCAATGAAATCTTCCAATATTCTGATATACAGGGTGTTTCTAAAGCAGTGGCTGAAAATTAACAGCACGATTCTACTTCCCAAAATAAGCAAAAACTCCGTATCGAAAATGCCTAAAAATCAAAATATAGAGTCTAAAAAATTGTCTCGTTACATCATTTATGAATTCTGCACCAGCACTTCACATAATGAACTGCGTTATGCCACAAGAAAACAGCAGCAATTGTTGAGATTAATGACGTTTTTGCCAGCTTTTAGCAAACTTCGCGTAACATTTAGACCCTTGAGGTTGGGATTTTTGGGTCCAATCACAAACTAAGCAGTAAAAGCTTGGATTTTGTGGTAGATGCATATTATCCTGCTAAACAAAAAATGGCCCTCCGCAGACCTATGTTTAATTTTACAAGGAGTTAGGCATTTATCAAATTACAGTAGAACCTGCGTATAATGAATGTCGATATGATAACAATTTAAGTAACAAGTCAAAATTATACAAAAAAGTATAACTTAGGCAAATGTCCAGAATTGAAACTAAAGAGGTATGTGGATAATAGTAACTAAATGTAAAAAAAGGCTATTTCACCACAACAAACAATACAACCTGGAAGTGCTTTTCGAGAGCAAGGCTCTCATCATTCATCAGAAACCAAGGAGAACACGTGGAAACCGAAGTGAACTGATTGGAAAACCGAAAGAAGCGGTTTATACAGCGAGGGAACACAAAACAGACCAATAAGAAACAGTTTATATAGCGAGAATGTCGATATAGCGAAATTATCTCTATAATGTAATTTTTCTGTGGTCCCGGAAAAACCCCATTGATTTAATGCTTTTTAAAGCTCCATGCAGCGAAATCTTTATAGCGTAATTATCCTTATAATGTAAGGATTTTTTGGTCCTGACAATATATTTTGAGGTATCTTTTAGATTTTTATTATGAAATTTGGTTCCCTGACTTAGCATGACCCGACAGCCAACAAGCAAAGTTAAAAACAAGTTTTTGCTTCACAAGCTCTGCCCAATCAGCTGCAGCTGGTAGTATTAGGCTTATTTTAGCGGCAAAATTATGAAAAGTTCAACGAGAACAATCATGCCACACTACCCATAATGCACTGCACAGCAATAATGGCGGCCTGCTGATGAGTTTAAATTTGCGAGCACCTTAAAAAATTACTTTCTATGAGAATCGCCACAAGAATTACTGAAAAAGCTATTGAAAATCAGAAGAATTTTTTTATATTAATACTTTAATATTTGTTCGAATTTATGAATAGCTTTATTTTATTTTCCGTAAAAAACTTATTACAAAATTATTTTCAGTCCGTTCTACTTTTAAATTTTAATTATTTCAGAAAAAACAATCGCGATCCAAAAAAAACTTTCAACAATGCCAACCTGCTTGACTTTAGACAGGCAGCAAAGTCAAGTATAGAAAAAGTTTTGTTCTTAATGTTAAGAAGCATTCAAATTAATATAAAATACTAAATTAGACATACATAGTGTGTCTAAATCTTTATATATAAAAATTCAGGCTCAGGGTGCGTCTGTAAATGTTCTAAAAACTTTTGAACCGCTTATCCGATTGAGCTCATATTCGCAACATATGTTCATTAGGTCCAGAGTAAGGTTTACATGTCCCCAAAGTGAGGAGGGAAGGGGTAAAAATCATATATCTTGATTTATGTTTGTATGTTTACTCAAAAGATGGCGCCAGAGTTTATTTATCTTTTTTATGTAGACCTTTCCCTTGAAACAGAAACTGGACTAACTGCGCAGAAGCAGGACAGCAAAAAAACTTCCGGTTTCCTCCGGATGTGTTGTATTGTTTGCCAATGACGTATATTAAAGATATACTCCGAATCCTATTGTTAAGAGCGGCAAAAAGTGACGCAAATTAAGCCATGACAGTCCTGGGCAGCAGTGAGCAGTGGAGTAATTAGCTGTCTGGCTGCTTTGTTTTTGAAAATTTTGGGCCCGAGGAATAATTAATTCAAAACCATTCCTCAAAGTTGTTCTGCGCACAACTGTACAAACAGACACGAAAAAGGACCAGGAATCATTTTCCACGAGCATAAATCAAAAATACGTAACTAAAATGAAAATACATAACTGAAAGACGATCGAAACGAAATTGAAATTAAAACCATGATCGAAAAATTGTTTATAAAATATAATAAAATCCTTCAAATACAAAGTAAACGATAAGATAAACTTCTCACTCCGTGATCGGCGTGTAAAAGAATTATTAATCAGCTACTCTCATGTTTAGCCATGTGTTTTGCATCATCTTCACTCACTTTCGGCCATGACAGTTCTGGGCATGGGACGAAGCCGACGCGATATAATCAAGCCGTGGCACTGATTTTGTGACATCATGCAAACAGATGGATTTTGTGACGTCTTGCAAAAATAAATTTAAGAAAAAAAAAGGATATTTAAAATTTAAAGTAAAATGATTTATTAAAAAAGTAAATGACCCATGTTTGGCATTAATGCATTTTATTCTACTGTATTTACTTAGTTATCTAAAATATAAAATTCATATTTAAAATACGTCACGAAAACCGATGGGATTTCAACAATGCCAAGTGACGTAGTGCCATGGCTTTGTATAGATCGCGTCGGCTTCGGCATAGAGCTTCCCAATTTGCTTCAAGTTACAAAAATTGCTTCGGAGACTATCTTTAATATACGTCATTGGTGTTAGCACATTTCAAGGCAGGAAGTGCAAGTTTTTTACTGTCCTGCTTCTGTGCAGTTACTCCAGTTTCGGTTTCAATGGAAAGGTCTATATCAAAATTCAGGGTGCATCTGTAAATGTCCTTAAAACTTTTGAACCACTTATCCTCTTGAGCTCATACTTGAACCAGATGTTCATTAGGTTCAGGGTAAGATTTACATGTGCCGAGTGTCAGGTTGGCCTAAAAGGTAAAGGGTAAAATAATCTTTTGCTTGATCTGTCTGTCTGACATGAGCGTACGATATGCGCGGACCAACAATGTATGTCATGTCCTACAACGCAGAGCAAAGTTTCTGCAACAATAGGCGATAAAAATTACTTGGCTATGGTCATGGATGAAGAAATACAGGATGGGAAACTCCATTGTTTAAAGCGTGATTTTTTTTTTCTCACTGGCGCTCTCTGGCCATTTGCGTGGGCATTACTCTCTGTCTAGCAGACGACTTTACTTTTCCTTATTGGCCTCGATGGCTCAGGGGTTGCGTGATCGCCTCTGATCAACACTTCCTAGACAGAAGGCCTGATAACAGAAACGTCATACACTGTTACATCATCATTAATCGACCAAATTTAGGGCTCACTACTGGTAGAAATAGAATTAACAATGGTCGACTATTGATGATGTAACAGTGTATGACGTTCCCGTTATCAGGCCTTCTGTCTAGGTGGTGTTGCTCTGATGCCCGTAGATGTGGCTTCGATCCCGGCCGAGGACAACGAGGATTTTTTCAGGAGGAAAATACTATTATATAAAAGAAAGAGCGAAAATGTATACACTCACTCATTCATTCATTTATTACAAAATCTCCAGAACTATGAAGCCTACAAACTTGAAATTTGGCAGGTATATTTCTCTGGGCTTCTAGGTGAGGGTGATACAGGGATCAAATCTAAGCAACATTTTTTTATCTGGGGCATTATTTTTGAGATAAAAAAAGTTGAAATCCTACCTGCAGGAAACAGTTTGGAATCTGTGGAGACACTTAAAGACATTGGTATACGAGACACCAGTGAGATCCGATGAAGACCTGGTAGCCGGAATCGCCATAGCTGCGGACCAAATTCGCGAAGAACCAGGGACTTTTGAACTATTTACGTCAGTCCATGCGGCGACGTTGTGAATCATGCATTCATGCCAGAGGGAGTGAATTAGAAAACTTATTATTGATGTAAATAAGAAAGAAAATTCCACAGCTCACCATGCAGACGCGTCAACCAATTGCGCCACTGTGGACATGGAAGCATTAACGCTATCTACATGTCCTTAGGGCTGGTTGGAGCAGTACCCACTTCGCAGGCTGAGACTATCTTTCCTACTGCATGTAATCGTTAAGGATTAATAAATGAAAGATCTTAGGAGAATTTATTTTCTATTTTTTTTCAACGCCAAACCTCAGATGTTGAAATTATTGAAGAAAACAAGTAAAGAAAATTCCACAGCCTGGGTTCGAACCCAGGCTGCGGAATTTTCTGTCCTATTTTCTTCAATAATTTCACCATCTGAGGTTTGGCGTGAAAAAAAATAAAAAATGAAAAAAATCCTCTTAAGACCTTCCATTTATTAATCTAGAACTCTTATTGTAAAACATTTTCATGTTTCATAAAAAAACAAGTCACATTAATGTACTGTATGCAATGTGTTTTTCTTTTTATTACATGATTGACCATGTTTTTGACGTGGCATACTTTGTCTATGCGACGTCCAACATTTTTTATCTCAAAAACAATACCCAGAGAAAAAAATGAAAGAGGGAAATGTTGCTTAGATTTGATCCCTCTATCACCTCCCATGTTTGTATACATAAACATAAAAAAAAATTATATTTTTCTCCGAGCGACGCCGGGTATTTCAGCTAGTACTGTATATAAATGCATATTTGTATATAAATACTGTATATAAAATACATATTTGTATACTGTATAAATACTATATATAAATGCAATTTTTAACAATTTATATATCAAAATTATGCAAATTTAAATACCACCTCCATGCAACGTGATATCTACTAAAAAAATTGGCCAATCACATAGGTTCTACTGATTTTCCAAATCAGTATGGCTAAGACGGAGGTACTGGTCCTTTCAAGACAGCCTGCTCAATGCACTCTCAGTGTTAGGGGAACCCCATTGAGACAGGTGGAGAAGTTCAAGTATCTCAGGAATGTATTCACGAGTGATGGATAGCAGGATATGCTCGGGAAGGTGCAGCAAGCTGTCAGCCGCAAACCCTGGTGATCTGTGGTAATGAAACAAGAGCTGGGAAACAAAGCCGAGCTCTCTGTTTTTAAGTCTATCTTTGTCCCCATTCTCACCTATGGTTCATGAGTCTTGGGTAGTGACCGAAAGAGTGCGATCACAGGTACAAGGACCAGAAGATTCCCGAGAGGTGTGGCAGGTGTTATCCAACTAGATAGAGTTTATAACAGCAAATAAGGGAGTCTTTATGTGTTGAGCTATTACTTCTCTGCAATGAGAGATCTCAATTGCATTGGTGTGGCCACATGATACGGATTGCTGGTCTTCCTAGGCAGTTGCTATTTTCCAGGTCGGTGGGTAAGAGACCAAGGGGTCGACCTAGAATCAGGTAACTAGAGTACATGGAGAATCTGGGTTCGAGTAGCTTGGGTAATACCACTGAGAACATGCCCCTCATGGCAGAAGATCGCGAGCACTGGATATCCCCTATAGGGCTGCTGCCTCCGCGTCCCTAATGGATAAGAAAGTTTGAGCGTTTATGGTTTTGTCAAATTTCAAATTTAGTTAACATTTCTATCAAGAGACGGCGCTGCAGGCGATCTGTAACAGGTATAGTTAAAACGAAGTATTTCAGCTCGCCATTCCATAGTTCGTCGTCAAGCTGCAAATGGGGGTTACATTGAAAATGTCATTGTTTAGTTTTCTGCAACAGTCCTTGCAACATTTTCATATCGGTTTTTATTTTTTCATTGTTTTCAGCGCCACCTGTGGGTGAAAATGTTAACTAAATTTGAAATTTGGTGGGATAAAATTCCCTGATTTCCTAAGCATAAGGCTGCAAACGATACATATCTATCGCATTCCGTCTTTTTTTATTGATTTTCAAAATCCATCAGTCATTTTTGGGACACCCGGTATATTTTTACACACTCTTACATCTAGACTAATAGATTGTGAGAACATGCAACATTTTGTCTTCATAAGCCAGGTTTAAAAAATTAAAAAAGTGGTTATTAACTTTAATTACCTTTAAAATCATTTCCGCTTTGGTCATGCCTTTAATTACAATTTTCGTAAAACTAGAGCAAAAAGTATGAAAAGTTTTAATGAAGTTAACTTATCTCTAAGCATGCAAAATCATTATAGTATGAATTTCAATTACCTACCTAGCAGGAGCTTTACGATATACTTGGGATCCAATTGATGGCAAATCGAGCAGGATAGTTTTGAGCATATGGGTGTCCAACAGTAACTAAAAAAAATAAGGATTATAACTACACTGGATTTCTTATTAATGTTAAGTAAATAAAACTGTTTCAATAAAAATAAAATGAAAAACAAACAATAAAAGGTACACCTGCATAACAAATGAAGAGAAGCATTTGGCATTATTAGAGTAATTTAGCCCTAGCCCAATTCATTGTACTGTCTATTCTCTTGCAAAATTAGGGCATGATGTCATCCTTATTGCAGATAAGTAATAAGTAAGCTTCAATTTACACAATTGTTGTTCACAGATTATATTCTTTTCACTACTCTGGCACAATAATCCTACACTATTTTTGATTACCAAAAACATTACTCAAACTAATGGAGTTTTCTTTTTTGTCAGAATAAACTAAATGGCCAAAAGTCATGGAAAGAGTTGTCCTATTTGAAGATGCCATGTATGACTCCTGAATGTTGCAGCCAGATGTGGCGTATGGCACTTGTGTAGACACAATATCTGACCATCTAATACAGACGAATGTGTAGTGAACATGGCAGCACATCGCATGCTAATCGACTTTGAACGTGGGATGATAATCGGTGCAAGCCATGTGGGACGACTGACGGGTAAACGTGAGTCAGATACTACTGATTTGAATGTGGGGTGTCAGGAACCCATTTCTACCAGGACTGTACAAAGACAAATGCACTGCACAGGCTTCAGCAGCCAATAGCTGACACCTCGACACAAAACTCAACGACTGGTATGGGCCTGTGAACATCGTCACTGGACCATGGAACAGTCGCAGCATATAGCATGGTCAGATCAATCCCAGTTTCAGTTGTATTGAGCTGATGGACACATGGGAGTGTGGCATATGCAACATATCATATCCTCTAATGGCACAGGATTTACCACAGCTCAAAAAACATCATCAGGAAATGTGAAGATAATCAAAGAGATAAAAGAATTAGCAGAAACAGAATAGTATTTATTCTCATGTTTGTTCTTGTTTAGAAAATACTTTAAAAGAGGTTGAATGATTTGAATTTGAACATCTAAAATCCGATTTTTTTAGGAGATTAGATAAGAGACAATATGTGAATTAAATACATGTAATACAATTTCACACTAAATTTCAAAAAACCTACCTGCTCTGCTCCAACAGTACTGATTGGCTTGCACTTGAATAAATGATTGATAAACTTGGGAATGAATGAACTAAATTAAAAACATGCAAATAAATTTGGATACAGTAAATTACTTATACAAGATCAAATACAGATACATAATTCAGTGAAATTTAAATTAAAATTTTCATGGGAGGATTCAAGGCCAACCAGGAGTTCAGGATATAAAAAAATAAAACCTATATATTTATAGGTTACTAAGCTTTTCTACAACCTCTGACAATTAAGTTCGGTGAATGCATCACACCCTAATCTGTGCGAGCTTTACACGAGTAACAAGGCATGTGAATACAAGCCCAGTCATTGTTTAAGCAAGTTCAGACAGGTCACGTTTGTGCGTGCAATGGTTTAGCAGATGCTCGTTTCTTCAGTTGAAGGTGTAGCGTGTGCACGTAACTGTGAATAATGGATCAAAGAGGAACACTGCCGTAATCGTGCAACAGTTTCTGGCCAACAAACGGGTCGTATCCATAGCTCATCCACCTTATTCACGAGACTTGGCACCAGCAGACTTTTTCTTGTTCCCACGCCTGAAACGGGCCTTAAAGGGACACAGATTTGCAGACATTCCAGACATTCAAGCAAATGTGACACGTGAACTTAAAGCCATCCCTAAGGAGCTTCCAGGACTTATACAGCCGATCCCAAAAGTGTATTGCCTTCCAGGGTGATTATTTCGAAGGACAATAAAGTAAATGTGGCTCTATCTGTTTTGCATTTTGTTGTGTGAACTCATTCACCGAACTTAATTGTCAGAGGTTGTATTTCTCAATGTAATTCTTCGGTTACATTTATGCATTTCTCCCAAAGTTTTATAAGCGCCTGAATACCTTCAGCACAAAACTTTCTTTCTTTGCGTCCAGTTTCACATAGCATCCTTCACTTCTTTGTCCTTGCCGAAATGCTGGCGTCCCAAGAACTCTTTCAAGAGAACTTGGAGCAAACTCAGAAGCGTACAGCGGATGTGGCAGTTGTTCCCAATTCAGTTCTTGCATTGTAAAAGATAGTGCTGTGCTCTGTGTGAGGTAGGGCATTGTCGAGTTGAAAAACAAAACTCGTGATGACACAATGCTGTTGTCTCCCTTGCAAGTTGATGGGTAATCTTCCAATTTTCCATGGATCAGTCATTCCACCCAGTGACTGTTCAAGGAAAAGCCTGTTGTTGCTTTGTAGTTACCAAGACTGGGATAATTCGCAAAGGACATATGACCTTTTTAGAACTGCTTATACCACTCAAATGCCTGAATGCAGCTGAGTGTTTCTTCCACAAACTGTAGCTTAAGTCTCTTGTAAATTTCCGCTGGTATCACTGTTTGTTCCATACACTGATTACATCTTCAATTGCCATTTTTATTACTGGTCACTTGTGTAGCTGCAACCTGTGTACACTTACCAGTGATAGAAGACACTTGTTGTTTCCTGTGACTAACAACAGATTGCACAGGCATGGTTTATTTTGCCTCTGAAAAAATAACAGTCCCAGCTAACTTTGAACAACCTACATAGTATATTGAAGAATATTTCCATAAGGTTCGTTCAATTTAATTTGTTCAATAAAAGTATTGCCAATACATATCTGTTTACTTAGCACAAGGGGGGGGGGGTCAAGCCAAAGTTAGAAATGCATATAAAAAGAGACCAGTAATAAGGAGACCCAATAATATCATACTGCCACTCTGTAGCACACTCTCTGGAGACTGCTCTCTCTTGACCTTGACCTATGCTTTCACTGATATAATAATGAGAACCCAGCAGCTTTGAAAATGTGGGTCAGCTGTAAAGTTACTCTACTAGAGTCACAGGTGCAAGTATTGTTTCTTGCTAAAGACCAATGTGAAGCCTGCTATTTGACTGGAGCTATGTGCTGCATGACAGAAGGAACGCCAAAAGCTTGGCTGGAGGAACTAAAGTTTGAGATACTGCCACATCCTCCTCATTCACTAGATCTGACTGGCATCATGTGATTTTCACCTTTTTGGACTGCTAAAAAAACATCTGGGTGGTTGTCGATTCAAGACATGACAATGCAAAGAAAGTGGTGTACAAGTGGTTGTAAGAAAAGACAAAACCTTTTATTCTGCTGCAATTCAGAAGTCTACAGGCAGGTGGCACAAATGCATCAAGAATGATATTACCGTATTTATTCTACTATGATGTGAAAAATTTTGGCTTAAAAAAAGCATCTTAAATTTGTCAGACCATATTATACAAGAGGATAATATTAGCGGTGCAACAACTGGCGGCAGAGAGGGGGGGGGGGGCAAAAAAACTTCGGGATGACGAACTTCAGACGGAATTAGTATATAATATATATCAAAGTTTATTAATTATACAGTTTTCCATTATACAGTAGATTAATTCACTTTTTATATGAATTTCCCGTTGCCAAAAGCTAATATGAAAGTGAGCTCTCAAAAAGAAGTCCGTCCATACGTGTAGTTGCATTTTTTCTGATTATGTTTCATGTACTAATTTAACAGATGAATATTTAAAAGGCCTCAAAATTACCGAATATTCTCAGATACAAGTCACATGCAAAATAGGCCGCAACCCCAAATTTAGAGTAAATTTTTGTACAAAAAGTTACTCCCTGCCCCCTTAAATTCAATCACTGTATTACCATAAAGATCACAACAAACAAAGTAAATGCCATCTTTAAACAAGTTTATTTACATATAAAACAGAAACAAAGCTATCAAAACCCTTTAAAACCGAAGTACATGAACTTTCACTTTCACTCATCCTCACTTTCACTAAAAAATTCATTCCATCTCTCCTCTGGAATTGCCTCATCATTGTCCCAAACCGAAGTACATGAACCACCTGCTCATCCACCTGGTCGTTTCAGTTGTGTACAAAAGATCCCAACCCGATTACAACATCGGATGAAAGAAATTTAAGAAAGAAAAGAAACTGCTGATACTTCGTCACAACTTAAATGGGAGCCAAATTCATATTTCCTATATTAAATTCACTTTTAATAGTCGTTTCATCTCTCCATTCCATTTAAAACCCTAAATTATTGAATAAAATTGAACAGAGATTTTTATCACTAACTGTATTATGCTTTCCAGTACTCTCAAAGAACATAAAAAAGTGTGGCGTGGCAATGTAAAAAAAGTGGAAAACATGGTGAATCCATAAACATCAAGAATTCCTAACAGATAAGTGGAAGAGTTAGATTCATGAACACAGCCATTGCAGGGAAGAGGGAGAATTAGCAGGAGCATTAGTTAATTTATTCAAAATGAAGACACAAGTTTACATAGTTTCCTCGATATTATTCAGTGAAATTTACAAATATCCAAAGATAGATAATTTTTTAAAGACGATTATAGTTACTAATAATAAATACTTATTAATTTAATAAAATACTAGTATAATAGCTTCTTGTTTGTTATTCAATCAAACATGGCAAAAGCTGGTAAGATCAACATCGATCGATAGGTAGCCCATCTTTAATTTAATTTTAGATAGGCTACCTATAATAAAGGCCGCACCCCATTTTTTCAGACGAAAGTCGGTAGTACAAAATTTTGCGACTTATATATGAGAATACACAGTAAATTGCTTGCCTTTATTCAAAATTCAATATTATACAAGACGTTTTTCTGCAACAACTCAAAAATGGGGATCACACTACATAAGAGGATAAAATTTTTACTGTTTTTTTTTGGGCTCTGAAACTGGACTTGCATTATACAAGATGCGCATTATAGTAGAATAATTACGGTATCCATTTTGTTAAGGTTCATAAACTGTAAATCCTGTTTTCTAACTTTAGCTTTTACTCATTTTGTAGATTTCTAACTGAACATGTTCCCATTTTTTATTTTCCTCTCCAAAACAAACATTACTAGACTTCTAAAAATATGTAAGCAACACACAACTTATTTAAACATAAACAAATCTGTTGTAATCATACTCACTTTGCAAATCTTATGCAGAATTGGGTGAAATATTTTCTAGTTGATGCCAAGTTGTCTCGAATCAGAGGAATCGTTTGTTTAATGTGTGCCGTGATTGCAGTGACGTAACTACTCTGATCACCAACTGTGTCAACACTCTGCCACTGAATCTTAATTGGGAAAAGAAATTCAAAGAATATTAAAAATTTGTTAAAAAATTATGATTAAGTATGTAATTGCAGGTAAAGCCAGATTCATACAACAATATATAAAAAATGTGGGGCTTAACATAGACAATCCATAGGATAATAATCAATTTACAAATCCTATTTTATCATAAGTGTTATTTTTGAGATGTGCTTTTGTTGCAGCTCATGCATGAGTGATATGATAATCAGAACTTCAACATACTTTACTCATGGCAGTCAATGCTGGCTCACATGATGCTTCTAAATCCTGAACGAGCAACTGGATGCAATTCGCAATAACACTGACAGAATAAATAAATGAATTCATGTTAAAATTCCTCCATTAAAATAAAAAGTAACTTTAGAAAGTGGATATCAATCAATGTACTTATGGAATGTATCCTGTTCTGAGCTCAAGTTAATTTTGTCAACCAGTGAAGGAGAAACTTTTTCTTTCAATTTATCTTCCAGCTGTAAAAAACAAAAAAAACAAACAGTGTCAACAAAACAAAGTACATATACTGTAGTGAAATGACTCCAAATGATGAGAACAAACACTGGGAGGAGATTCCTGGCAAGATAAGAAACAAAAACGGTCCACTGTATTCACAACAGACTGATTACATTACAAAGCAAAACGGTATGCATAGGTTTCTAAACAGGACCTTCTGAAGGGGTGTGCACGTAGCTGGTTTCGATTGCCAAAAATCATGGAATACCCCTATTTACATAAAAATGAGGCATTGCTATGGAATTTAAATGTTGTCGTTCATCCCAACACTGCACAACAGAGATCGCTTGCATGCTGTAGGAATAAGCATCTTTCGGATTTCGAGAGGGGTACAATTGTTGGGTTAGAGAGACGTCAAACCTGCTAAACATACCCAAATCATCTCTTCAAAATACCATCTAGGCGTGGAAAGAATAAGGCAGCGTTCTCCCCAGGCCCTTTTTAATAGGTGCGCCGCCCAGCTGATTTTGGCGACCACCCAGTTGAATACACGAAAAACTGCACAACATTGCATAATATTTTATTTGTTTTTAATTTTTGTCCGTCCAGTTACTTTAGCTTACCACCCACCTGATAAAATTTTCTGGGGAGAACACTGGATAAGGGTATGAAAAGTGTTCAGCCCAGGACTGGAAGATCCAAGATTATGTTGGCCAGAGAGTGAAGGGCACTTCGCAGGGTGATCATTGCAAACGTAAAACATCTGGTGATGCACTAACGAGATCCTTCATTGGGACAATTGTAAGAACCAGGACTGTTTACAGTGAACTGCATTCAATGGGTTTTCATGGCAAAATTGTGGCCCACACACCCACCATCAATCAACACCTGCAACGCAACAAGGAGATTCCAATGGCGCACAGAGAGATATCACGGGACTCTGGAGCAATGATGGATGATTGAATGGAACGACGAGTCACAATACACCATCTGGCAATTGGATGAAGGATTTTGGTATGGTGGATGCCAGGAAAACACCATCTGCAAGCTATGTAGTACCCACAGAGAAGTTTGGCGGAGAGTCAGTGATGGTGTGGTGGTGTTTTTCGTTGTTTGGTCTGGGTCTAATCGTTTCTATGGCTGGTAATCTGAACGCAGAGCATTACTAAGACTTCCCGGACAATGCCGCACTCCCTAATCTCTGGCATTTTGGAATGCCCTTTTTCTCTTTCAACACAATAACGCACCTTGCCACAAAGCAAGCGTTGTAGGTAGATAGTTTGATGAAACGGGGGTGCAAGAACTTGACTGGGCTGCGCAAAGCCCCAATCTCAACCCATCGAACATCTTTGGGATGTGTTGGAAGGTCAATGGCATGCAGGAAATCGGTGACTGAGCTGTCGAAGGCACTTTTGGAAGAATGGCGAAAAATTCCTGCAGAAACATATCAAAAACTTGTGGACAGTATGCCAGCAGAATAGAGACTGTGACAGCAGCAAAAGGTGGACCAACTAGTCATTAACACATGCATTTTTCTGAGTGTTTCCATTAAACTGGTGTTGTGTCATGACTTTTGGCAAGTTAGTATAAGTCCCACATTTATGTTCTTAATTTTTGTCCAGTGCCAATAATTTATTAACTTCATTTGAATATGCTTGGGTACCACAACTCTTCTTTTTTCTATGCTTTTCTTCAAAAGTTCATTATTATTTCTTTTCTAAAATTTCACAGCTTCACCTTGCAAACCTTGGCAAAAGGAATTCTGTGCCTGTTCGTAAGCTCAGTCTATTGAATCCATACTGTGAGCTACTAGACAATGTGACAGGGCATCAGGTATGTAATTTTGTTGACCTCCTTCATGTTGAAAGACAAAATCAAACCCTTTTTTCCTGGCCCAACCTATTTTATCTTTACACGCAACTAATATATTTTTCTGGGGAAAGCACCGTACCATCATGAAATGTTGCATGTTTTCGGAGATATCAGCCTTGTATCCAAATAGTCTTATAGGTGCCATGCACAAAATCTTCTAGCGTTTGCTCATCAGGAATCGGCTCAGTATACATGACAGTTTTCAGATGCCTTCCTCCTTCCCAATCGAGGGTTGAGGACCAACAATCAGGTAGATCACTGCAACAGAATTCCCTCAAACCAATTTATCTGCCAGGGAAAGTTTTGTGTGATATAGGTAAATGGTAAAACAGAAATGAGCTGGAGCCTCATCATGCTGAAACCACATGGTTGATCATTAGCAGGCAAGCAATGTGTCCTCCAGACATAGTGGGCCAATAATGTTGCAGAAGAACGATTGAACCAAGTAATGGACACAGAAATACGCAGCCCAAATACTGATACAAAACCTTGCTGATGAGGGGATTTGACCAATTTAATGGGGATTTACCTTAGCCAACAAGTGACCTATTCTAGCAAAGGTCGCTTCATTCATGAAGACGAATTGAAGAGAAATGCAAGAATGTATATTTGTACATATTTTCATAGGATCATGTTTGTTCCATGTCCTGCCAGGAATCACTTATCCCCATCGTTTGGAACAACCTTGTATATACTATTCATACTTAGGTAATTAAATATTAACAAACATTTAACCATTCTGAACTATCCAGTTATAAACAAGTTTGAATTCATCTTATTCTGTTTAATAAAAGAAATTTCCTTCTTACTTGTTGTGTTGTTTCTAAGCAGTATTCAGCAGTTGTTAAGATACTGCAAATACGACACTGTTCATCTGTTGTGAACTTGGGAACTTCACCTTCCTTCAAGAAACTCAAATTCTGAATTGTAGAGGTAAGTGAAGTTAATGATGTTGTTGTTGCAATCCTTCAATTAATAAAAAGGAAGAAAAGAAAAAAAAAAAGTAAACACAGCTCCAGTTAATTGTTCATCTTTTAATTGTAATAAAGATAATAAAATACAAGACAAATTCAGAAAGTAAGTTCTGTTTTGTAATAAAAGCAAAACTACTCTAAATATTTTCAAATTTTTTTTCTTTACCAGATTCTATATACCTTTAACTATTTTTACACATAGTTTCCAAGTTTATTAAAACACTTGTCATAGCATGCTCACTTCATAGAAGTCTGCTGCTGGTTAGCAAAGCCAAGCAGTTTTCACTTCTTCATCATCACTGAAACACATACTACCGATGAACTGATTTAGATCCTGGAACAGATGGTAATCACTGGATGTGAGATCCAAACTGTAAGATACCGCTAGATGATCCAGTTATTCCCAAATAATCAGATCTTTTGGTTTTAACACATAAAACCCCTCACATAGAGGTACAATAATTCTTCCATTGAAAATACTGTCAGATTTGTATTTTAGAAGTTGGCTATTGGTTCAGTTTAGGTGAGACATTCTATATGCACTGTATAATATTTGTATAATATACAGGGTGAATACAAAAATGAGCTCCCCCCCCTTTTTTTTCGTAACCGAAGCAGGTATGTCAATTTTGATGAATCCAATGAATAGGAAGTTGTGGATGACCTATCCCATGGTGAACTTTTCGTCATCCAAATATGCAAATTAAGATACATTCAAATCCTATCTTAAAAACCGTAACAGATACACAAAAAATTCCAATTGAAGACTTGTTCAACATGGAATATCGAACAAAAAAAGAAAAAAAAATTCCAAATCACAATTCCAATTCCACCAACAATCACATGTTGAATTTATCAGTTACCTCCCTATGCACCTCACGTGCAATCAAGAAATTACCAAAAACTACCATAATAACATTCACTTTCATGAGGAAAAGCAAATAAAAGGCAAAGAAAAAGCAATTATGATTAACTTTGGAGTAAAATTATTTTTGAACTGTGGTTGTTTGTAAATTACAAATAATTGTCATTGTTGGTGATCCGTTCATCAGATTTTGGAATTTTTTTTGTTTTGTTTTGTTCGGAATTCCATGCTGAACAAGTCTTCAGTTGGAATTTTTCGTGTATCTGTTATGGTTTTTAAGATAGGATTTGAATGTGTCCTAATTTGCTTATTTGGGATGATGAAAAGTTCACCATGGGATAGGTCACCCACAACTTCCTATTCATTGGATTCATCAAATTGACATATCTGCTTCGGTTATGAAAATAAAGGGGGGGGGGGGCTCGTTTTTGTATCCACTCTATATAAGGTGTAGAGGAAATTCCTGAAAAAGTCGAATACCTTTAAAACAAAAGGTGCTGGAGTCATAAAAGTTAGGTCTATCTAGAGGAAAGTGCCTGTACCCAATTTAAAAAGTATATCTAGGGGCCCTAATATAAGTGCTGAGAAGTTACGGAAAAAAAAATTCCAATTACAAAGTTGTAGAGCATCACCGATTTAATAGAAATCCACTCTTTGCATAAAGAAAATAATATCTTGTAAACATTCCAAGGAGGAGCTTTAGCTATGACATAGAAGAAATATTAAATTTAAGAATTTAAAGTGTAGCTAAAGTTACTAATAACCAATGGAAATTCATTTAATTTTTTCCAAATTTATGTCTATTTTATTGCTCACTGCAGTACAATTATTGAGTTATTGAGCTTTGATAAAGCAATTTCACATGTGCGTGCCTATGTCAACAATGCTTAAAAAATGAACAGAAAGTAACACTTTATTGATTCTTGACGAATTGATTGTTATATGACATGCTACAAATGATTAAAAATTTCACTTGATATTCTTTACAGTCATTGTCTTAGCACGTGAATTCGACTTGAAGGGGTCCACGAAAAGTCTGAAAAGTTGATACAACAGAGCTAAGACCCTGATGGTCATATTTCTGACAAGAGAATTTGAAAAAGTTAACCCGTTTTCAAGTTATCGTGCAAACTGCAAACGGCTGGCTGGACGAATAAACGTACAGACCAAGCGTGCATTCTTATAAGTAGCTAAAGCTCCTAATAAAGCATAACTTAGTAAAATGGGAGAGAAAGATTTAACCCATGAAATCTCATCTAAAAAATTTTTTGTTTAAAGCCTTGAAAAGTGCTTTGTTTAACGCAAATTCAATGTACTTTTCACTGAAAAATATTAAAAATAAAATTTACTTGTGATAAAAAATGCTGTTAAAATTCATTGATAAAGCAAACGTTTAATTTCAAGAGACATAAAATTGGAATAGAGTGTAAGATATCTGGCAGTGGTAGACAATCCAATGCCAGTTCAGTATGGCAGGAGTCTTACTTTATTATAATATGCATTTACTGATTTAAAGGATTTAGTTTCAAAGATGTGACATTCTATGAAAGTGATTCATGAAATAATTATGCTACTAGACAAAACTTTGGAGTTCTTCTTACTTTGGTAAATTATTTTGAAGCAACTTGATGGCATATTCTCTCAAATATTTTTGAAAGACAGCTGTTAAGTCAATCATAGGCTGGCCAGTACTGAGCTGAGCACATTGTACCATACACTTTTTATAGAAAACAAAGAGCTCAGCACAACTTGGGAGCACCATGCTTGGTTCACCTGGAGTGTGTGGAAGGCCTTGTTGCTTGAAATCCTGAGCAAACTGCTCGATAAGGTTAGCAAGGTTCCTGAAAAATTTAAAAAAAAAAAAAAAATGCACTATTTAATGAATAGTTCAAACTTGAACTCTACCCTAAAACACAGGAAAATTTAGGAAGCTATAGGATATGAGAAACATGCAAGAAAACTTTGAACAAATCCTTATTCTGACATATCTTAAATTCAATTCATCAAAATTGCAACTTCTAGGCAACACACTTTTTAAGTTTTATGATGCTGTAAATGATAAAGATGCTTATACATAGCAAAAGCTTTAAAATGCCATAATGATGCTTATACAGGGTGGAGCAGAAACAAATTAGATGATTTAAATTTATCACCAGACCAACATCTTTGTAGGCTTGAAACACACATTGCTGAGTAAAGCAGTTTAAAACCTTTAGTCATCATGCAGTGTTGGTCAGAAAAACATGCGAGCTTTTGCTGTGGAAGTGTTCTCCAAAAACAACGATTCCGCTACTGTAATGCAGCAAGTTTTTCGAGAACAATTTGATGGTTGGTTAATTAGAATTTTCAGCGTCGACTACTAAGGTCATTTTGTGCCTTTTACACAAGTTATATCTGTACGCAGCCCGGAACAAACACAAACATCCATGCCCACAGCGGGATTTGAACCCACGACCAGGTGGACTCGAGAACAAGAAAGCCTACGCCCTAGCCCTCTCGGCCACCTGGCCGGCGACAACGATTTGACATTGGAAGGAATGGAAAGGTTCCGACATGCCAACCTATAGAGAATTGGTTCACACAGTTCAGTCTAGTGCATTCAATGCCAACAAGAAGCCTCCTGGTCGCCCTCAAACCGTGCAAACACCGCCAGACAACATGCAGAGGTGTGCCTTACCTTTAATGTAAGTTATCTTCAAAAAGTGACCTGAAAATGAAATGCTTTTCTGGGTTTTATTTTTTTTTTTATTTTATTTTTATTTTTATTTAATTTATTACAGAGACAATTGTCTATCCAGGGCCAGTATGGCCTAATAGCCGACAAGTTAGATCCCTGGATAGAGAATAAAATTACCAATTCTGTTAATAAGATTAACGAATTAAGTAGATGTTACAAAGTTAATAATAATGAACTGAGTCCAAAAAGTAAACAAGATTAGTGGATTAGAATTGTTTTCTACAATTGTTTACCTAGTAATTATTTAGTTTTCAATTAAAATGTTCATTTTCAAGTTATTAATCATCTAAATGCTTCTGCCCTACCCTGTACAATGAATTATAAGCAGTAGTTAGCAAAATGAGGACAGAGGGGGCAGAATTTTGGCCTACCACAATAAAATGTGACATTACTTTCAGTAATATCACGACAAATTTAGTCTGGCAATTTGTGTTTTATTCTATGGCATTTCCTTTTACTTCTCTCCACCTTGCCCCAGGCAGGTCAACACCTCCTACACAGAAGGCCTGATAACGGAAACGTCATACATTGTTACATCATTAGTCGACCAAATTTAGGGCTTATTATTGGTAGAAATAGGATTAACAATGGTCGACTAACGATGATGTAACAATGTATGACATTTCCGTTATCAGGCCCTCTGTCTAGGTGGCGTTGGGCAGGCCCTCATTCGTAGTGCTCGTTTTCCATGGCAAGAGATGAAAGCTTAAAACGGGACCACTGTTGGAAAAGTTAACGGAAGGAAGTTGCCATGGGAACGTTCACGAAGGAGAGCGAGCGTTGAGAGGGGATGATCAGGAATAGGATCGAGAGGGAAAAGCCCTCATTGGTTAAGATGTATTGGCATGAAGGAAAAAAGATAGAACAATAGAGAAGGGGACAATAGCAGTCCTGGCACACAGAAGCACAACTCACGACGTGACTTACAACAATGGCAGGTGGTGACAAAGATACATTTGTCACTCAAAGACTATTGAGTGTAGTGTACGTTTATATACATATAGTGCATGAACGATACAGTGAATTTTGTTGTGTCATGTGAACTGCGTTTGAAGGAAAGTAGCGAATGCACACAGAATGTCGGGAGGAGAATTCGGAGCTGCAGCATCCAGTCATAGATCGGTCAGCAGTGAGTGAGAGGAAGCTTGGACCGAGGGACTTCGAGGCTCAGCGAAAGGCCATGGCGAGATAGTTGTAAAAGAAACAAGCATTCATCAAAGAGAATAGATATTCTGGATATGTCGACACCGAGAAGTAACCAACAGTGAATCAGCAGTTAATAGGATCTCTGAAAATTTGTTCAGATAAATTATTTGCTGTTTAAAATACATCTAAAAACAACTAACGGAAATTGGTCATTGTTGCCTTCATAAAGAGGCAGTTGAGTGAGATATACTGACAGTTGGCAAACCTGGTACATGTACATGTAGTGCACAAAGAATATAGTGTACATCAGGACGGTATCAGGATACAAGATGCCTGATGCAATTTTAATTTCCCATGCAAAGACTGCTTAATGTCGAAAATATCTGACAATGGTAAGGATTGCGTTCCTTTGAAGATGGCCTCATTGACTTGGCCTTGGCTGCCAAGAAACGGGTTTAATTAGGTAAATGTGCTAAATTAATAACAATTCTTGCGTACATAAATTTATTTCTTTAAAATGCGAATTAACCCATAAATATGTTGACAAATCTTATCATACCAACTACAGAACAACAGCTGCCAGACAAAATAAAGTTCGACAAATCATGGAAGAATTTGTGGACTGAAAAGCAAGAAAGATAATTTTGTAGAATGAAGTAGTTAATGTTTTCACTTCAAAGACAGACATAATATTCTAAATTTCTCACAGATTTACTTTTTCCCTGCATGTCATTTTACTTTTAACAACAATGATAATAACATGCTTTCAACTAGCTTATTTACTTATAGACTTGCAAATATAATTTAGTTATTTTGAAACAGTTATTGAAGTTCAAACAGAGAGTGCAATGATAGAGACTTTAATGTGGACAATTTATCTTGATATCACTTGAGTGATGTGTATTATTTTCTGGTATCGAAGGGGTTGGGGACAAACTGAAGGATCACCCAGGGCAGCCCAACTATGGCACTAATGGCATTGAGTGTAAGTCATAATACTAATAAATGGCCAGAATTGTAAATCAGGGATTAGACTACTGTATGAATGTGTGTCTTATAGAGTAACACTCGTTACATTTTGAAATGTTCATAGCTCTCAGATCAAGTCAAGAGAATTAATTTAATAAAACCTGTTTACATATTTAATAAAACTGACACATTGATTTATACAACATAAAATAAAAACAAACCTATCCTGAGCTTCAATGTAGATGTTTAGATGATTTTCAAAACATGAAGATATGATTCCATGAAATGGAGATGCTTTTGATTTCGTGGGAGCCTTAAAAGAAGAGAAAAATAGTTTTTATTATGAAGTTCACTCAAAATAATAATTTATTAAAGATTTTAAATCATTTCTAATACTTTGGTTACAGGAGGTTGGGGTTCGGCTTCCTCCTTCATATCTTCTTCAAAGGGATTGGTGGAAACAATTTCAGTTTCAAATGGATTAGTGGAAACAGGCGGTGGCTTCTCCTAAGATGGATAAGTATAAAGTTTATTAAAAACTATTTGTTATAAATTTATAAATTAAATTATAAGGCAAAAGGCAACCCAACGACAATACTGAGAAAGTATTCATAATAAATTGGTCATTTAAATAAATACCGAACATAAACTTTTCTGAATAACAGAGTAATAATAAGGTTAAATTTATTAAATCATTTAATGTATAGCCACTGTTTAAATTTAAGAAAGGAAAAAGAAAGCCTTAAAAAATATGCAATACTGTAGGGTGTATCTAAACCCCCTGTCACAAACTTCTGGTGGTGATTCCCCACAGCGAGATGAAAACAAAATTTCATATAACCATGGTTCAAGATAACGAACCGTTTATGAGATTTCCGCAGTTAAAAGTGAAGTTTCAGCGCTGGTTTTGTACTCTGTGGATAGCAGGTGACATGCAGAGAAGCTACCTGCCATCCACAGATTAGAAAAACCAGCTGCTGAAACTCCAATTTTAACTGCGGAAATCTCAAACGGTTCATTATCCGGACCATGTTTATATGAACTTTTGTTTTCATCTTGCTGTGGGAAATCACCAGAAGTTTGTGACAGGGGTTTAGATATACCCTGTATAGTGAAACCTGCCCAAGATGAACATTTCATAATACAGCCCCTCCCTGATATATGATCATTCTAGTTACTATTTTTCAGACACGATACATTGTGAGATGATGAAAAAGAAATCTTAAAAAAGAAGAATAAAACACCAGTCAGTTCGATGACGTCAACGTAACAGCGACCATGCATCGCAGTGATCATATCGCATGGTTCATGATTTGCAGTGATCATCGTAGTGTATAACTCGTGAAATGTTTTGGACATTAATACCGTTTATAATTATATAATGACCTGTCCTCGTGTTTTCTCCATGACAATGCCTGGCTTAACACAGCAAATTTGACAGCAGCAACCCTTGCCAAAATGGGCTGGGAAGTGTTGCCCCATATTCCTTACAGTCCAGACTTAGCTCACAGTGATTGTCATTTGCTTGGGCTACTGAAAAACATCTGAAGTTCTATACAGATAAACTGCTGTCCCAGACGAAAGAGTGTGATTGCACATTTAAGCAGCTGAAATGGGATCCCTGAGCGATGTGGAAGGTGTTACCCTATTAGATAGAGTGCACAGTAGCACAATAAGGGAGTCTTGAGGTGTTGGCTCGCTACTTCTCCGCACTGAGAGGTCTCAATTGCTTTGATATGGCCACATGATATGGATGCCGCAAACTGGATTTTCCTAGGCAGCTGCTGTTTTTCAAACAGGTGGGTTAGAGACCAAGGGGTCGGCCTAGAACCAGTGACCAGACTACATGGAGAATCAGAGTTCAAGTCACCTGGTTATTACCATTGAGGACAAGTGTCTGATGATGGAAGATCGCTATAGTCGATCCATCATAAGCTTGCGCGGGATATAAACAAAAAATAACCACGTATCCCTGCACAGGCTCCTGTGATTGGAGGAATCAATTTAGCTTCCCCCTGAAACACATGGCTTGGCAAGGCCAGATGAATCCCCTATCTTTCTATCCTTTAATCTTTTAATCCACTAATCCCTTATGCTCTCAAGCGATTCAATTGAAAGTCTTTAGGGCTTTTTACTATTTATTAAAAAGAAAAAGTATCTATTTTAATGAAAAGCTATAGCAAGAAAGACATTTATATAAAATATTTATTTTATAAATTTATTTTATACACGTTATGTATGAAAAATAATTTATGAAAATCATCCGATATACGATAATCAAAAAACATTGAAACATTTTTTACAAGCTTTATAAAAGATAGACATTAATTTATGAAAATCATGACTTATTATTTATTGTAAATTATATATTAAATAAATATATATTGAATTGTTTAGAGAGGTCCAAAGTATAGCAGGTGCAATTTTTTATTTTTACTTTCCATCATAAAATCATCTCAGCAGCTTTTTTAAAAAATTAACAATGAATGATTGTTGAAACAATGGTATATGACGATTTCTGTTATGGATATTTCGACTGTGGGAATATTTAATATATCAATAAGGTTTGTTTGTCCTGCCTTGTTTGGAATTTTATTATTTTTCTTTTGATATATTTCGATTTCTATTTAAATAACACAGAAAATAATATAATAATAAATTTCCAAATTAAGCATGACATACACAACTCATTAAACAAAATAAAGAGAGTACTCTTCATAAACATGTCATACTCTTCATTTGGAAATTTATTACCTTCTATGCTTTTTTTTTTAATATATAGATCGAAATATATAGAGAAAAAACAAAGAAAATAAAATCATAGATTTTGAAATTAAACATGACATACACACATTATAGAATGAAATAAAAATCCACGATCACAATGGAATATAGAATATATATTGCTTTTCGAATAATCATTATCACTTTCATAAATATCGTCGATTTTTGGAATAAATTACATGAAGAATAAATCTTAAATAAATGTGTTTGGGGACCCCAGACACATGTTTTCTTTCCTGCACAACAATCTTAATCTTTTCCATGGAGTAGTTTAATCACTTAATCCCATGATGGTGATTTCTGTCCTGTCGTTTGGCACGAGAGTTGTCGATTTCTCCAGTTTCTATTTTTTTTATATATTTCTTTAAAAAAACCATCAATTTATGTGTAATTTATTATCTTTTTTAACCCAATTAATAACATTTAATGATTTTAGTTGTTTTCAGAACTGATTGTTACAGTTTTACGTCAGTTTTCACGTTTTCTTTTGTGAACTACAGTTTCGTGTGCGCCCAGGAATACGGAAGTTGCAAGGCTCAATCAGCCAATAGAATTGCACTTCACCATGTGCTTTTGTTTACATCCCGCGCAAGCTAATGATGGATCGACTATAGGGCTGCTGTCCTTGCAACCCTAATGGATAAGCTGGTTTGAAAAGTAAGTAAGTAAATAAATAAACAAATAAATCAATTGTCTACACAAATAACGGTCAAAATACATTTAAAAAAACTAAGACAGCTTTATGGTAATAACATGGAAGAAGTAGAATGGGAAGCGAAGCACATCCAAAGCTAAATCGGTGAAATAAATACAGCACCAATTCCTTGCTGCGGTTGAATCGAATTGGAGTTGACTTCCACCCCCTCTGTTGTTATTTTAATTGCTGCCATGCGGCAATGCCCTCCACTGTTCTACCATGCCCTCCCCCTAGAAGATTTTTTTTTAAATTTCCCTTCTGTTCGTATGTTGCAATATTTTGCTCCTTTAGAACAAGCCTTCCCTGTGCTCTCCATGTCAATGTTAGTTGTTAAGAACAAACTTTTGGTGATGAAGAGTTATATAATTGGAATGCAGGCATTGGAGGTACTTTGCAACACATTGGCAAACACTCTACCAAACTAAGTGTCATTTTAGTTCCTGGCCACATGCCACTTAATGACAGGAGAAGAGGAAACTTTTCTTTCAATGACTCCGACTTAACCATGGAAGAAGTGATGTCCAATAGATTCGCTTTCCCTTCATTACGATTTAACTCATCCACTATGAGTGTTAGTGTATTTTTTATTTCACAATTTCTCGGGAGCTTCACTTCCCATTCTACTTCTTCCACGATAATATTAAAATTTTCAAAAACAAAATTTCAAAAATACCTTAGGTGGCACATTCTCCTCATTTGTCAAAGTAATTCCTGAAAACCTATTTACAAGTAATGTTTCAAAGCTCATTGTCCTCTGAATTGCAAACCACAGAAGCTTGGGATCAATTTCTTGTGTCCGTTTTTCCATTATTTTTGATAATTCTGACCTATTTCGAGGATAAATACACTTCGAGTCTTATAAAATTATACGAATAAAGAATTAAGTACACTTGTTACTTATCCAATTATAAATCAAGCACAATTTAAAAGAAATACCCATAGATTCACTAGATGAAATTGTTTGCTATTTCTTACAAAACACCTTGGTATTCTTAGATGGGTAAATTTGGTAACTTCATAATTTTTTTTTTTTAACCTTTATAGAAACTTTTTTTATACATAAAAGATAAGGTCTAGATAATAAAAGAAATTTTGAAGATAATGATTGATTTGCTCCTTGTTTTAATTTTTAATGATGTTTTTTTCACATCCAATGTTAGAAGTAAAAAACATTTTCTAGTCTTAAAAATAAATCAAAACTCAACATAAACGTAAAATTAAGAGTAAAAATTTAATGAAAAAAATATCAATCTTAATAAAACTCAGTTTACTAATACATATTTATTACAATAAACATTTACAAAATATTTAGATTCGAATGTAAAATGCTATTAGAATTATAATAATTCCATAAAAATGTGTTTTGTAATACCAGGTGTACACAAATGATTGAAGCGGTTTCATGATTTTATTGTATTAGTTAACATATCATGAAACTTTACAAGTAATAGAGCAACTTAGCAAGTTTTCTTCCAGATTACAGGTGCTGGATATGTGCCCCTTCAGTGACTGTACAGATATAAAAATCTATAATCAAGTTCATCTCATACTCAATGAAGCATGTCTCTGTCAATTAGAGCAAAAGATCGGTGATACGACCCAGGTAATGGCAGATCAGACAGTAATAGCAGCATAAAAACACCAAGTTTTTCAAATACCACCATAAAAAGAAGTTACAAGGGCAAGCATAGAGGCCACGGCAGCTTCTTTGATCACCATTTCCGATGCAACTGATCCATCAATTTTGTTACTGTAACCACCTAGAAGGAAGATAGGTCTGCTAGGCATTTTCAAAAAAAAATTTGGCGAGTTCCTCTATGTATTTATAAAGTTTCATGATGTAAAATAACACACTATAATAAAATAATGAAATCGCTTCAATCATTTGTGTACATCCTGTATAACACATGTAATTATCAATCAATTACACAGGGTGTTTCAAAAGGTATAATCCAAACTTCACACACAAGTAGGAGGCAGTAAGGTGAACAGATTCTGTTAATACATGAGGGGTCGGAACTCTTGTAAATAATAATAATAATGATAATAATAAAAATAATAATAATAATCTGCTTCTTGTAATGTAAATTCCAAGAATATAATTGGATGTCTGAATGTTTGCAGGCTTGGCTAAGACTGCCATGTCTTATAGAGTAATCCCATTTGTCTTCAAAAGTATCATAGCAGGATATATTGCATCTAAAGGTATTTTCATAATTCTAACTCTAAATCTTTTTAAATAATAATGTAACTAATAAGGCAAAAAAAAATTTACACATACCTGGTAATTTCACAGAACTCAACGGCAATCCTTTCACTAACCTCCCAGCTAGGAGGAAACATGGAGCCAAACTTAGATTCAAAGTCCATAAGTTGACGCTTCAACCATGCATAACGACGATCGATTTTATCAAGCCAAGCATTCTTTAATTAATAAAATAAAATTAACATACGAATTGAGTGAAGTCAAAATTATTACGAAGAAAGCAGAATTATTAGAATAAACATAGCTTACATCTTGATTTTCTTGAAAAAGATGAAGATACTCTGCTAGCTGTGTTTGAACAAACCATTTCAGAAGGTCTTTCCTTGTGGTTAAAATTATAATAAAAGATCTCTATTACTATTTCATGCTGTTAGTATTTCAGTTAAAAGAATTACTGCCATGACTGCAATGTAACACAGGATTTCCCTTGTATTCCTCTCCCCCTCCCAAATAAAATCAGAGATGAAAATAAGAAAGGGTTCTTCTTATTATATTCTTTAATTCTTAAATCTGAGAATCAAATTTGCCTGTTTAGCATCAATTTTCTGTCATTAAAAAGTATTTATCCAAAAATGTCTCAAACAAACAGGGGCAACAGTAAATTTCAATCCAGGGCAGCCGTATTTTACAATTAAAAGTATACATTAGTAATGAAAAAATTAATGACTTACTTAACTTTTACATCCAAAACAGATACAACTAGACATGCTTCTGCTAACTGCTTATTTGGAACAAAATGCTAAGAGTTTTAAAAAATAAAAATTTGCACATGAATACAAACATTAAAGTTTCTTTTAATAATTAAGTAATTGATCTTAAAAACATCCTTTATTTTATTCAAATATCTTTTAAACATATTCTTAAATAAAACAAGAGCATTCAATTTACTTTTGCTGACGGGCCTGAAAATGCTTCGTGAAAATCGGCAGTGATTTGCTGACCCAAATCCGACCTAATGACATGAACTCTGAAAAGAATTTTTAATAATATACGGTAAATCTTAAAAAAAATCCCAATATTATTTGCTATAAAGCTTTCAAATGTATTTTTTCAAACATAAAATTAAACAGATAATTAATCCTGTAAAAACATTACACCCTGCCCAATTCCAAAATTGTTTAAAACATTATATGACCTAACAAGCTTTTAAAGCAGCTTGTCCATGGAAAATTGGTCATTAATTTCAATACTTCGATTATTGAAACCAATGAAGAATAGCTTTCTTATGTAATATAAACCAGAAATATACAGAACAGTTTCACAGAAACTCTGCTCTTCCACAGCCAAATTCTTAAAATTTTCACTTTGTCCAAGCTTCCCCCCTTTATAAACATATTTTACAACCAATAAAAACAGCGCAGATAATAAAAGAGTAGCTTAATAATTAATTACTTCTTTAATTAATTACAAGCTACAAGCATTTTCAAAAACACTTAAATCTTATTTGAGGAATAAAAACTGTCCCAGGACAATAGGTTTTGCAACAATAGGTATATTCAACAAAACCTATTGTCCTGGGACTTAAGTTTTTTTTCCTCAAGCCAGCTTTTTATGACGCGCCTGTATGTGTGACCAAATCAAAAATAAACAAAACTTTTGGCTACTATTGTATATTATTGACAACGCTTCTTTAGCAGTTGTTCAAAGAATTGTAGCAACACACGTAGTAAAGAGTTGTTATAGTTGCCACCACGTAAGTTGAACGATGTTTTTGACATGCGCAGTAAGTTCTTCTGATCAATATGCTTTGTCTGGATTTTACCCATGATGCACTTGTTCTACTATAGTAAAGGCGGAGATATCGTTGAAACGTGGAAAGCCTATTAAAAGTCACAATATAAAACAAATTGCTTTCGAATCAACTATTCTGCGTCATTTTTTAATTTATTTATTTATTAATTTCATTTATCTATTAAAAAAAAAAACGAAAATAGAAACTAAATATAAATACGAAAACGAAAGCAGGTGCTTTCATGGAATAACTAAGCGATTTACTTCCCATTTATTGGCTGGCATTAGAAATGACGTCATCCTGTCGTTCAACTTATGTGGTGGCAGCTATAGTGCAGTTATATGGTTGTATTTTGTAGAAGACTGCTAAGTTTGTCATCAGATTTGTAAAATGGCACATAAAAAGAGCATGTGAATTCTATGTTAAAACTTTTACCTCTCCAAATACAGAGGGTTATTAGGGATCTTTAGATAAAACAGTTGATGATTGGTTGAAATCATCGTGAGATGGCTGGAAGTTGTCAATATGCATTACAGGGCTCACAGTCCAAGCTGGAAAAAACGAGAGCGGGGAGGGAGAGTCTCAATTCGACAGAGCTCACCTGTAAAGCAACGCCACTGTCAACCAACTCCACTCAGTCAAATTATTAAAGTGCAAGTATTGCGTTGTCGGCGATGAAATTTTATGAGTTAAGAATTTCACTTGTTTCCATTTTACAGTACGTTTTCTATCTGTATATTATATTAGTAAGTTATAGAGGGCCAGAAAAGGTGGAAAACCCCTTTCGCAACCATAAAATGTGTTCGATCTGGTAGCCATGCATCGTTGCTATTGCCTTGCATCACACAGTTTGCACTGCATCTTAATTCGTTGAATAAACAGCATTCACCAAAATAATTATTCAACATAGTATCCATTGCATAAATATGTAGATTTTCTCGTGCTTTGAAGTGCATGAAAATCTTTAGAAAAAAAATGCTTTTGGCTGAGTGTGCAGTCTGCTGCATCTCTTTGTAGGGCCTGAAAGACTTGCCTCCCATCACCTCTTTGAGCTGTCTAAATTTCATATTTGTTTTTAAAATATAGGCCACACTTATAATGTTCATGTTTCCACTTTAGAAATCAGGCCGATTGTCAAATTAATTGTTAAAAAAAAAAATATAAATAGATTTTTGCAGGTAGATTATAACTTTTTTTTTTGAAACTTACTTGTCGGCAAGTTGTCTAATTTGTGGAATGCCTAGATATTTATTAAAATGCTCCAAGACGTTCATTATTCCTTGTAAAAGATTAGCAATTTCTCCATATTGCCGCTGCTTTATTAATGACCTAAATAAAAAATAAAATAAAGTTAAAAGAAAAAGAAATCAAAAACATGCATGAATGGAAGCTTTGCAATACAATGATCAAATCCCGAATACTTTGGTTAGCTAAGCTATGTCATGCAATCTACACAGGGTGTATCTGAAATGCTGTCACAAAATTTTTATGCATATTCCCCATGGCATAGTAAGCAAATTAATCTCTATAAACATGGTTCTGAAACTCAACCGTTTTCTTGTAAATGTCGACTGAACTTTTGCATGCCTGTGATTTAGTGGCCGACTTCTAATGCGCGCAATGTTAACTGACAGATGGATTGGATGTTCCGAACCTGTAGCGTGGCCTCCTCGATCCCCGGATCTCAACCCCATTGATTTTTATCTATGGGGACATGTCAAAGATGAGGTGTATGCCGCACCAGTCGACATTGCTGCTCAACTGTTGGACCGCATCATAGCTCAGTTTGATGACATTAGGAAGCGGCCAGGACAGCTGGAACGTGTGCAACAGTCATTCGCCAGATGTGTTGAGGCCTATGTAGCAGCGAAAGGCCACCATTTTGAATACCACCTGTAGCACCTCCTGCTAGAAGTCAGCCATTTTGCATATGCATAAAAATTTTGTGACAGCATTTCGGATACACCCTGTATACTTAAGTTGCAAGGGTGAATCTTTCGACAGTTCGTTGGTGAAAACTACTGCATCTATAAACTTCATTTTGGTCTTAAATGAAAGTTCTTGATCTGTAGAAGTATCAAATATAGTTTTTGGGTCCATAATTACTATTAATTAGCAGTAATAAACATTTAAAAATTGCTCTAAGCGCATGCGCAGTGATACCATAAAAACTGTCTTTACATAATTTACGGTTAATGTTCACTATCTGCAGATTGCGCGATGACTGATCATGCGACCAAGGTAAATAAATTTATTTTTTAAAGACTGGGAGACTTTGAAATTATATGCAACATCCAATAATTTCAGGCTTATTTCATAACACAACAGTATGGGGATTTCAATGAATTGTATTTCAGACCCAGATAATATGTATTTTTTTGCTTGGTCCCTTGAAATACATATTAACGAGGTTCGACTATACATGTGAAGTAGAATAGAATAACCAACATAATTTTTTGAGTAGGTCCTCTCAAAACAAGGGAAATACTTAACTGTAAAGTATCTACACCGCCAACAAGCATATGAAGATGGTTTAAGGTTGTGATAGATGTTGTTAAATGTCGTTTGGCATAATCTAACTGCTTTATGTCTCTGGTGATTTCTTTAACCTACAAAGGTAACAATAAGATTTAAGTTATGTAAAGATATATTAGAGGGGCTTTAAAGGGTTATCGTTAAAAGTTAAAACCACGTAATAGAGTTAAGTGAGAATGATAAAACTTTAATTAAGATGACTACGTTACAATTTCTGATGCTTACCATTTGTTCTGACTGTTCGGATTTATTTTTAATATCTTTTATTTTGGAGAAAAGTTGCTGGATTGAGATTTGGGCTTCTTCAAGTGCTGCCTTGCCGTCTTGTCCAATGCTTGTTTGCCCTCGAACAACTTGTCGTATTTCGTCATCTAATCGACTACAAGTTTATTTTATATTTAAACCTCGAATACTCTGCCCCGTTTCTATTTCCCCCTTTTTTTTTTTTAATAAAAACAAGTGAAGGGGGACAAATGAATGCAGGATGCCAACATACCGGATTTTTAATCTCATTTTATTTAACACTTCATCGATATTTGAAAGCGACTGCTCGGTTGGAAACAAAGAGTTTATGTACTCAACGGCCACAAAATCGGGTTTATCCAAAGGATCATTGCTAGGAAAAATCTGAAATAAATGGGAAAAGTTCTTCTAACTCAACAGCATCACATCTTCAAACATCACTGCTCTTCATTCAAACATCATCTCATTTCCATGTTTAAAGAAAGTTTGCATGTGAATACGTATGCTATTTTTAAAACGTGATAGAAACTTAACATGAAAGATAAACGTGTATAGAAATCTACAGTACCTCCTCAATGACTTTTTGAACTTCTGGAGGCAAATCTATAAGCGACGAAAACTGATCATCATCAATATCGTCGTCCAACGTCGCCATGTTGACGACAGACGCCTCAAGCGGATGAATTTCAAACATTTAACTGGAAGCTCAAGCTGTAAAATTATCATGACACTTATTAAATTATCATCTCATAAAATTAAACATAGAAACATAACTGTCTGATACAAATAAAATTGAGTTTAATTAAGTTTAATTAATTAAACTTCATTAATTATTAATAATCAAAACGATATTTTTTTATTGCAGCGTACTTATTTCCTTTTGAGTGTGAGTCGTCTTTCAACTCACGTGGTTCCGTTTAGGCTTAAATTCTAGTGGTGCATGCATGTGTTGACGATTAGCGATGGGGAAGAAGAAGCGTAACTCGCAAGCCCGGCAAGTTGTTCAAACAGTAATAGATGAACGAGCAACAAGAAAAGTAAGCTACTGGTGGTAGTGAAATCCGTGAAATCGTTTAATAGCGGCTTGGAGTAGCTTATTAACGTTTTCAGCTTTTTAAATTCAATGATCATCGCACCGAAAGATCTAGTGATGGTGGTTTGCATATTGTTTTGTTTATAAACAAGGTAAAGGGTAATAAAATTGCCGGAAATAAGATTATCCTATTCCAAGGATATCAACGACCATTTTTTGATGAATCAGTATGTTCGGTCGATTGGTATATTCGATAAAATAAGTAATAAAATTTCTGCCTTCCCATAATTTTTATTCAGAAACTTTGGATGGTCTTGATTACACGCTCCGTTTCCAGTCCAAGCCAGTAGGGAGACTGCTTTTTAATGAGCTCCGAAAAGCACTCCAGTCCGAATGATAGGCTTCTTTCATATTTACATTAATCACTGGTCTGAATTGATAAAGCGTTTTAATATTTTTGATTGACCATTCTAGTCATTTAAACAATACAATTGTATTGATTCCTAGCTAAAAGTTCCCATTAAATGGTTGATTCTTAAAACTTGAGAATGTATTAATAGATACAGAGCCAACCCTGCTCCATCCCTCACGAATGAAGATGTAGTACTGTACAGTAGTTGTCACCTTTTCATAAGTATATACGATTAAAACCAAAATTTGAAGGTTTCAAGAATTGCCCATGTACAAATATGAACTCTCAACAATGCACTTGATTAAGTCATAGTGCAGCATTCCCAGGATGAAATTTTAGAAGGGTCTAGAACCTGGTTGGGAAGAGGAGTTGATGAAAGTTTAGTGTAAATTCTACAATAAATAACATACACTCACATGCCAAAAGTCATGGGATAGCACCTAATAACGGTTGCTATACATCAGTTTGGATAAGATCAGCTGAGTTTCTAATCTGTTTGCGAAAAGATTTATTCTTGTAGGACTTAAAATGCCACCGAAACGTAAAGAAAGTATTATTACCGAAACGTAAAGAAAGTATTGTAGGACTTAAAATCCTACTCGTTAGAAACTGAGTTGGAGGTCCTCGATGAAGATGAAGAAAACGTTACAGCAATTTTCATCAAGCAATTTTTAACGAAACATCCTGCCAGTTCGAATGATCCTTTAACATCCAGTCCGAGCTTCTTTTCCAAACTCTCTTCGGGATTCCACCAGCACTATTACAGGAAGGAGACTGTTGGAAACAGCATCAGAATCTTCTGGTACAGATGAACCCAAAGCAATATAAAGTTTAGATTGTGGACACTTCTTTTTGTTGTACATGTATTTTGAGTATTTTGTGTATCTTGAGTTTTATAAAATAAAATAAGGTGTTATTTTAAGACTAAAACAATAGAAAACTGTTGTACATATTACTAATCCTATACTTCTATAACACAATTATTTACGTTATATCAGGAAAATAATTAATGCTTATGAGAACCAAACTCTACTCAGTACATGTTAAATGGAACCCGTTTTATGCGAATTCGGTATACACGGCAATTTCGCGTAACATATGTATCGCATATAACAGGATCTACCTGTAGTTTTTATTACAAAAGGGACCTTCCTTTGTACATGGACCATTTACTTACTGAAATTATATGAAAATTTTGCCTGCTTTAAATTTTTAAATACATTTCAAATTAACAGTGTTATTTAAAGTAAATATCATTTTAAAAACATTGTTTACGTTAGGCATATGAATGAAATAATCTTTAATGATTTTTAACGCTTGCTTTGAAACAATGGATAAGTTTTGAAAATACGCTTCACGAATAAACACATTCTTAAATACAGTCTCATCCCTAAAACAACTCTGTTTAAATTGTTAGTTACCATTTGCTTCACATGTGATTTGCTTAGTGTAATCTGATTGGCCTCAGTTTGTGTAATCTGATGATGTTCGTCAATCAGTTATCAAGTGCATCTCTGATTGGTCATCTTGTATTAGTTTGTTTTTTTTCAATTTATTTATTTATCCCCCCCCCCCATTGTTTCTTGGCTAAAATATATTTGACTTATCCGGAATTAATCAAAAAGTACTTCGACTTGCATGAATTATGCTGTATAGTTGTTTAATTTGATCTGAGAATATATGTGCATTAGGAATTTCACTTAAAAGAGATGTTGAATTGAAACTTAAGATGATTTTAATAACTTTATTATGGAGATGATTTAGAGAGAGTGACTTTTATATGCATTTAAGTAATATTTTGGTTTTGTTTCAGATTTCAGTTACTTTTTCTAATGTTCGAGATGAAAAGTATGACGAAAGCAATGCTTTGGTACTCCCTAGCAAGAAACGAAAAGTCACCAAAATATTTGCAAATAAGCAATCACAAGTTAAAAAGTTGACAAAGAAACAGCGAAAAAGACTTGAAAAATTTGCAGAGAAGAAGAAAAAGAAAGCTAATGTAAGCATCTAATTCAGGCATGGGCAACTTTCTGTCACCCAGGGGCCATATTACAGTTTTTCCAAGTGACTGCAGGCAGTTTGACCTAACCTAATCTAATCTACATGCCGCAGTTAAGTATCGATTATTACTTACATTTGTGGCTATAAAATTACTATGTTTTTTTAAAAAAAATTATTTTTAAGGAAACAACCCTAATAATAGTAATAATAAAAAAATGCTCAAAACATATCTTATTCCTAACACCATTTTTGCCCATGCCTGATCTAACTGCTCTCTAATTTTAATATTTATTGTTATAAAAATATTAAATTTTTAAGTTTATCTAGGATTTAGGCAGACTTACAAACATGTTAAAGAAACCGTGAGTTTTTTTCTATCTTTTTACAGAGGAAAAAACTTTTGGAAGATTTGGCTAAAGTTCAAGCATCTAAAGAAGAACTAGCATTAATGGTATCAACAGCATCAATGCAAACAAAGGGCCTAAAAAGGTGTTTTTGATCAGAAAAATCAATTGAAGCCAATTACTATTTAACACGGATGTCTGTAACAATTAAGTTATTCATTCACTTTAATCCTTTTCCCATAGATACACTACAGAACAAAAATTTCCTCAAACAATTCCTCAAACATCATCTACAAGCCTTCGATCCCTACGAGGCAGCAGGAAACGTAAATTTTATGATTCTTACGAAAAACTTGAAGAAGATAACAATAATAGTAGTGATGAGGATGATGATGGTGATGGTGATGAGGAAGAGGAGGAGAAGAAAGAGGAGGAAGACTATGAAGAAGATAATAAAAAAATTGTGATTGAAGATAATGAATTGAAGGTAGTCTTCAGTAATAAGGAACTAGATCCTCAAGAAGTTAGAGATCAAGACAGTGACAGTGAAGTTATCAGGAACAAAAAAGAGAAATCAAATAATAAATCAAAAGAATTTCCATCAAAGAAAAAGAAATCTAGTGGGAAAAATAATAAAAAGCAAAAGACTCCATCTTCTTCAGATATAGATAAGAAACCATCTATTCATGTTCCAGTTCATCGAATTCCAGAAGTTCAGGTACTACTGAAACGTTTAGTGTTTGTTGGAAGAAATGAAAATTATAAATAAAATTATTGAGATATACATAATTCTTTTATTTTGTTTTTAATAAAGGAATCACGATTGAAGTTGCCAATTTTGGCAGAAGAGCAAGTAATCATGGAGGCAATTAATAGCAACTTTGTCATTGTCCTGTGTGGTGAAACAGGATCTGGGAAAACCACTCAAGTGCCACAGTTTCTTTATGAAGCAGGTTATGCACGGTATGAGTCTTTATTGTATAATTAATTACATTTTTATTTCACTTGCTTAAAGTTTAGCAAATTATCCACATTAGAGACACCGAATCTTGAAAAGCATTATGGTAAATTACTGTGTCAACACAATTTTGTTATACAGGGTTTCCCAAATGTAACAATTCATTTTCATGAAAAGCATGCTTAATGTAGGAAACATATACTGAAGTGCCAAAAGTGATGGGATACCTATCCTGTATCTTGGCATGGACTCTTATCAGTCGAGTCAGAAGTCCTCTGAAGAGATATTCAGCCATGCAGTCCTGATAGTCACCCATAATTGCACGAGTGTTGCAGGTGCTGCTCTTGGGCACGAATGGATCATTCGATAATATCCCAAATGTGTTCAATGGGGTTCATGTCTGGTGATCTAGATGGTCAAATCATTTGTTGGAATTGTTCAGAATGCTCCTCAAACCAATTGCGAGTAATATTAGCCCAGTGATATGATGCATTGTCCTCCTGGAACATCCCATCATTGTAGGGTACATGAAAAGCTGGAAATGTTCACCAAGCAGCTGGACATAATGTTCCCAGTCAATGGTAGGTCCAGTTTGATCAGAAGACCCAAACCCTACCATGTAAACATGCCCAACACAATGATGGAGCCACCACAGGCTTGAAAGTGCCTTCCTGACGACATGAGTCCATGGTCTCATGGAGTCTGCACCACACTTGAATCCTATCATCAGCTTGCACCAACTTGAATCATGACTCTTTGGACCAAGCTATATGTTTCCAGTCACCTAAGGTCCAATGAATATGTTCACAAGCCCAGGTGAGAAGTACATGCCCGGTTGTCTGTCTTCTGCTGTCATATCCCTTCAGTGCCAAATTTCGCTGCACTGACTTCATAGACATATTTCAAGCAGGCCCATTATCAAATGTGACTGTTAATTAATATAGTTATGTGTGTCTGATACGAAGGACCATTCTGCTCAGATCTCGCTAGTCACAAGCATTTAGCAGCCGTGGCTGGCCACTGCACTGTCCATGGTTGGAGGTAATGCTTGAAATGAGATATTCTCTGCACACCTTTGACACTCTGGGTCGAAGAATGTTGAATGCCCGCACACTTCAGAAATAGAATGTCCCATCTGTCTAGCTCCAACTTTCATTCCGCGTTCAAACTCTGATAATTCTCATTGTGTAGTCCAAATCCATAATCACATTACAAGACGTTTCAGACGACTGCTAATAGTAATTGACAGCACTGATACCGCTTTGCCTATTTATAAATCTTTTAGAGGATGCAAGCGACTCCTGAAGATTTGCATACGATGTTCCCATGACTTTTGGCACTTCAATACATATACACACTCATAAAAAAAAAAGTTGATTGAAAAGATATTTGAAAGGAAGTTAGTACTCCCGCCAACAAGAAATGATTAAACAAAGAGCATGAGTATGGCAAAATTTATTGGTCAAAATACAAAAATCATTACAACTCTCAATAGGATGTTGGGTTGCCATTATTCTTAATACATTCTGCCATACGTGGTGGCATGGAGTCGTACAAAGTCTTAATGTAGTCTTGACTCAGCTCATCCCATGCAGACTGAACTTTGGCTTTTGGCCCTTGCAGATCTTGTGCCATCGTGGAGTAATAACAGGACGTCCATAGCATCCCATAGATGTTCTATGTGTGCAACTTCTTTTTTTGACAATGTGTATACATGAAAAGGTATATACGAGACAGTAGATATCAATAAAGTTCAACGTGGCCTCTCATGTCGATGCAGAGAAACCACCATTCCGCCATAGCACTGAATGCTCTGCAGTTGATCATGTGTGATGCTGTTGACTGCCTCCACATTTTACGCTTGCTGCAGGTTTGTGATTTTAACTCTGAAAACAAGAGACTTGATGTAACTCCACCCGAAGAAGTCTAAAGAGACAAGGTCATGTAACCTTGGAGCCTCTACAGACCCACCAGTCCAGGAATATGCGGTTGAGGTAATTGCAAACAATGAGAACAAAGTGGGGAAGACCCCCATCCTGCTGGAACGCAACAGTATACCGATTTCCATACCCTACTTGTACCTGTTACAGTTTGGCCTTATATGGTCAAACATGAATTGTCCCTAAATCTTACAAGGAGACTCCAAGTACTCTGCTTCACCAATTTCGATGAAAAAAATCGTACGAGTATATTACTTCAAATTAAGCTCTCATGCAAAGCCGTTCGATGCACTTCTCAAAATTTGCAGAGAAAAAAAATCATTAAATTCACACGTGCCTCGAGGTCAACGGAGGACACTTCCAGCACCTACTCGAGGTTATCTTGCACTGATCTTTGATCATTGTCATCTCTTTTCATGCTCATTTTTATACGTTGTTCACTGGGCCACTTTTATAAAACTCGCCCTGTACCTGGATACCTTCTATTCCTTGAACTTTTAATTTTTAAATTACTTATTATAAAACAAGAGAAGGTCCATAAGTTATGGCATGTAAAGTAACCTTGGTGAATCCGTTTTTGTAAAGACATCATCACCGTCACTGTGTAAGCTTCAGAATCTGCTTCATGTGTTAATAAAGTCTATCATGAACCTCATGAAACTGGGAGGATCAGGTTGCTTAAGGTTTGTGGAAAAGTCTCACCTAATGATTTCAACAGAAGTTTTCTTGACCCTATTCCAGAGAAAGGACGCAATTTTAATTTTTGCTATGTTCTTGCATAGAGCCACCATACTAAGGAGAATATTCAGTGTTGTGTTGGATGAAAATCCAGCACCTTAAATTATTAGTTAAAGTAGTATCGGTAAAAATTCACTCACTATGTTTGAATCATAATTATTGAAACAGAGTTTGTAGACGTGAATCACCCTGTATGAAAGATCCAGCACTTACTTATAACCTGGCCAGAACATTTACTTTTGTCTGTCTGTAGAAGTTAATAGCTTTTTAAAATTTTTTTACACCTTATAAAGCTGGCAGCTGAAAAACTGGAATTAGGGAAAGATTAATTTTTTTTTTTTTTTTTCTTGTACAGCAACAAAATGATTGGTATCACCGAACCTCGCCGTGTTGCAGCTGTAAGCATGTCTAAGCGTGTAGGTTATGAAATGAATTTGAGCACTGATGAAGTATCTTATCAAATAAGGTTTGAAGGCAACACTACTGAAAATACAAAGATAAAATTCATGACAGATGGTGTATTGCTGAAAGAGATACAAAGTGTAAGTTCAGAACTTCTAATATAAGAAATAAATGCACGTAAAAAAAAATGAGGTGAATTTTCTTGAGTTAATATTATTTTTGTTTTCTAGGACTTTTTATTAACCAATTACTCAGTGGTGGTAATAGATGAAGCTCATGAGCGAAGTGTATACACGGATATCCTTATTGGACTATTGTCTAGAATTGCCCCCCTGAGATTTAAAGTAATGATATACATTAATGGAAAATAATTGAAACATCCTGAAGGTCGATGCCTCCTAGGGTATGGTAGATATTTGGATAAGAATTTTCGAAGTCTTCAACTGTAATACGATACAATGTGCCCTCTGCAGTTGACCTGACTCGGAGACACAGGCACATATATGTGCCCCCTTTTGTTTTGTTAGATGCCTTAAAGTATACTTCAGAGATTTTGATTATATTCAGAGATGTGTTGCTTAAATGTGATGCTCCGCATTGATTATGTTTTGATTTTGGCTGTAGATTAGATTCTAGATGACCATGAGGCACAGCAGGGGCAGACTACAAAACCTCCACAGCACTCATCAGAACAAATGTTGTCCAGTAGGTCAATATGGACAGTTGTGAATCATTTACTTGCTGCAGGATTAGAGTCATATCCACCTATACTAGACCCAGCCTTACTTTGTGTGAGATGTAAACAAAACGTAATCATGTATCCCAAATATATCCGTCTTGGCAAGGCCATGTGAATCCCTATCTTTCTATCCTTTAATGGAGTAATCCCTTATGCTCTCAAGAGATTCTGTTTGGAACACTTTAGAATTTTATATTATTTATTAAAAAAAAAAAGGCATCTATTTTATGAAAAGCTAGCGAGAAAAATATTTTCCATATTTACCCGAATATAAGATGACCCCCCTCCCCCGATAACATTGAATGCCAAAAGTTTGCCATTATATCCAAACCCATCTAAAATTCCAGAGATGTTGGAATCTGGTCCTAGCTGAATGATGGATGCAACACATTCAAAAGGTACATCTTAAAATTTTCTAAATTTGTTGTGCCAGAAGAGGTAAAATCTTTTGTGTCTTCAAGGAAGTATAAGATCTTGCAGTTATCCATATTCTAGTTATGGCCTATATCCAGGATTAGTGGGACAAAACTATATGAATCAGGTTTGCACTATCTGATGCAGTCAAAGTGCTCCTTTATTGTGGTTATGATCTTCCTTTGCTTTGAGTGAGAAACTGAAATTACGTGAAGACCGTTGCACTAAATTCCTGATCTGTTGCAGGCTGGGAATCCATCTTTGGTGGTGGTAACCTTTTTAAGTTTCTGCTGTTTTTTGTAGGCTATGTCAAAATCTAAACAGTGGAGGATTTTTAGTTATACATCTATCCTCATTTATCACACCACTGGTTATCACTGATCTGGGTTTTCACGGTACCCTCAATTGTGAACCTTATGCTATTCACGGACTTACCCATGTTATCACGGGTTGGCGAACGGTCACAATAGTAACAGCGACCCACAAGAGATAGCAACACAGATACAGTCTGTTTCAGTTTATCCTTGTACTACAGGAACAATTAGGAGCAATTTACGCCTCACTTGGAATTTGTGTCATTACGCCGAAGAAAATAGTTCTATTACAAATTTTATTTCAAATCTCATGAAAATAAAATTAAAATTTATTTAATTATCTATATCTTGTACTTTAATGAAAGGAAATTAATTTTTAAATAATAATAAAAAATATTACTACTGTGCATGCGCAGTTTACAACCCAAGCTCACTTCAACTGCTAACCTTGCGGAAAACATGGCGAACATTAAAATCTCCTCAGCATGCTCAGGGAAAATCTCTCTCTGGTTCCAGCAAGCAAATTGTTTTAAATATTTATAGCACATTTCAACTCGCTCATCAGTGTATTATTGAGAGAACACAAGAGATAACTGGTGCTTTAAGAATGATCATTTATAGCATGAAGATGGAGCTACAATGAAAGAGCGAGCGAGCTAACATCGTCGTCGCTCACCAGCCAAGGAGCAACCAGCTTCAAAAGAAAGCAGAGACAGCGGCTACAAAAATTCGACGAATTTACAATTTTTTCAACCCGTCCACAGTTTCTTCATGCGAAATGAATCCCTACTCTGAATAAGGTAATGCAGGCTTCAAATGCAAATGATGAGATTCCATCTTTTACGCGATCGACTTGATTCAGAATTTTACAGATATTCGGTTCGTCTTCTCCTTTTCAGGGCCCTCTATTAAAACGGCTCTTTCAAGGACTATCATATTATAACGAAAGAGGTCAAACCAGTGTTGTGATCTTAAAAAAAAACAAACTATTAAATCTTTAAATTAATTCATTAATGGTCATTTTATAGTGAGCAAGATTACATAAATACACGCAAGGCCAGTCTCGTTTTCGTGTAACTGTTTCTGTAGTACAAAGTTTTGTTGAAACAGAGAGCAATGATATGTAATAATGTGACCACGGTGGAGATATACAGTTAGACCCCGACTTACAAGTAGAACTGAAGCAAATCTTTCATAGCTTCATCTTTCATGAATAAATTCCGAGAAAAACAGACCGCATTAAACATAAAGAAATAATTCTTAATATAAAATGGTTGTTTTTTTGTGTTTCTGTGAAAGTCTGATCACAAAATGGTTCCCGCAAAGTGTAATGCAAGTCGAAACATAATTTCCTATAACAATACATGTGGTTACTTGCAAATTCATCTGATCAAAAATAGAGAAGCACTTGTATAATAATGTAATGCAAATACATGTTTATGCCTGTATAAGGAAAAACATATATCCAAGAAGCTTCTTTTGTAGTCTTTATTTAAAAAAACTAGTTAGAGATCAGAAGTAAATGAGGAAACCACAATTCCACAAAAAGAATCGTGGTTTCCCCATTTTCTTCTGGTCGTTATTGGTCCACAGTTTCTAGCAAATCTCTCGTTTAGCTAGTTAGAGATGTTTGAACAGAAGCTTGACTTTTTTCGGTGTACAATTGTCTGTAGCACTGATACAACTTTCTTATTCATCTATTTACATGAGAACTGTATTCAGAGTCTGGATCATTCTCTTGAAAAAAAAAACATACCAGCTTCTAAGTGGTTAAAAGCATCACGATGATTCATGATAATAACCAAACACTGTTGCTTTTTTATAATTTTTTGGGGAAAGGAGCTCGCATTTTTTTTGGCGTAAATGCGAAACAGTGGTGGAAATTTATAAATGAGTTAAGTTGGGGTCTTACTATAGTCTGCTGTGACCGTGACAGAAGCAAGGCCCAATGAGTAGGAGGGGCTGGTTATACAATACTGAAAGTGTAATGATACGTAAATCACATTACCAGAGCAGACTCAAGATACCAGCAACTCTGGGAGTTACCTGGGTCGCACCATGTGCTTAGTAAGATGCAAAAAAACACCAGAAGTTCAGTTTGCCCTAGGACGTCAGCAATCATAGGGCCGGCTCTGCATGTTATGTGTCATTTTTATTATTTACTGATCATGTCATATATGTATTATGTTTTAAATTTTAAAGAAATATTAAAATTAAATATCTTACATGTGTTTAAATTTATTTAGTGGTGAAATTTGAGTAAGTTGGAAGGCAGCTTGGGGTCTTTGGATGAAACCCTATTTTTCCCATAGGTTTTTCATATCGTGATATTTCTTTGGAACCAAACCCCTGTGATAAATGAGCATAGATGTACCTTTTGTGTAGTTTGATTTGTAGGGGAGGACAGAGAATCCTAATTTTTTTTTCCTCTTTTTGAAGAGTGATCACATATTCAGGGTGTTGCAATTTTATTTTCCATAACATATAATACCCGTATGTTTTGGTCATTTTTATACCCGTATGAGTTTAAAATTGGTTGGCATGTATTTCAAATTTGTTTTTAATTTTAGAGAGGAGATCCTTTGAAGTTAATTATTATGTCTGCAACATTAAGGGTAGAAGATTTCACAGAGAACACACGGCTTTTCCCACATCCACCTTGTTTTATTCAAGTAAGATAAAATAGACCAAGTGCAGTTCTGAAAATTGGAGATTCACTTAAGAAAACTTTTTTTTTTAAATTTTTAACAGGTGAATTCTCGACAGTTTCCAGTCACAATTCATTTTAATAAACACACCAAAGAAGACTATGTCACTGAAGCATATCGAAAGGTGCTATATAATTAATTTGTACTAAAAAAATTTGCAGGCTTATTTTTAAAGCTTTTTAACTTTTTTGATTTTACAGGTTTGTAAAATCCACTCAACCCTCCCAAGTGGTGGAATATTGGTTTTTGTCACAGGTCAACAGGAAGTGAATTCTTTATGTCATAAACTCAGGAAACGTTATCCACGAACAGCAACAAACATTGGTGATGATAAAGGAAAAGGTAAGAAATAAATCATGTGTATTTAATGTGTCTTCAAAACGTGTTGCAGTTTGGTCTGCAATATCAGGGTTCATTCTAGACTTAAAAAAGGGCAGGGTGCTAAAGGCTGAAAAGGGCACGACATTATCAAAATTGGGCACCTTACCCCCCAAAAAGGGCACTTAATTTCAAAAAATGGTATTATACAGGGTGTTTCTAAATTATTGCCTGTACTATACATTATTACTCAAAAACTATTATAAATTTTAACATGATTTTTTTAATGATTTTTCAATTGAAAAATGGAAGGAAAAATTCTGCGACCCGGATTCGAACCACGAACCTCGACTATCATGGTCGATGCCTCTACCAATTGGGCTATCGCAGACACCACGGACAGCCAAGCTGTCTCAAGGTGTCTTAAAGACAACCAAGTTGTCATGGTTGCAGAATTTTTCCTTCCATTTTTCAATTGAAAAATCATTACCTATCTCCAGACGTATCTCCAGTTAATAATTATTATTATTCACATGTGAGTTCATCAACTTTCTGATGGTTTGGAGTGGAGAAATTCTCGATCTGTGGGCCAGGTTCCCGTCTCCCATTGGGGGGCTTTCAACCGTGACAACTTGGTTGTCTTTAAGACACCTTTAGACAGCTTGGCTGTCCGTGGTTTCTGCGATAGCCCAATTGGTAGAGGCATCGGCCATGATAGTCGAGGTTCCTGGTTCGAATCCAGGTCGCAG
>JAHWFO010040814.1:180192-190975 GCA_023313115.1 Rhysida immarginata
TATTTTATACAGAAGAGAAATCTATAAACGTAAACCCTGATAATGACGATGATGGAAATGATGACTTTTTTAAGAAAAAAAATAAAAAGATCAAGAAAAAGAAGAAAAAGCGCATTCAAGATCTTTCATCAGTTCCAAAAATCAACCTGGATGAGTAAGTTTGTGACACTAATTTTACTCTATATATCTATTGCAGGTCTGTTTACACAATTTTATGTTGCTTTCTCATGTGATAGTTTGCTGCATTGTTGAAAGGGAGCATTAAAAATTCTAACCCACAAATAATTACCATAAATTTTGCTATACAGGGTGTTACCATAGCAATAATTACCATAATTGGTGTCCCATCTTTAGGTCCAAATAACGACTCAAGGGGAACAGATTGGGGGAAAATGAATATTGATTATTTGGTTTTAATGTCCCCTAATTCAGAATAAAAACATTTCGTGTCCCTAGGGGTGAAGGGGTAAATTTTGAAAATTTTAATTTTGTAGGGGTAGGGGTTAGACCCCATGTGTTATTTAGAAAGTTGTAGAGCATCATGTAAACTGTGGATTTAGCAAAAAACCCGGTGAAAAAATCTCATCCCCTGCCCTTTATCGAGTGGGTAAAGTGAAAGGTATGGCTAGCTAATGTAGACAAAAACAGAAAAACTCATTAGAAACTTATTAGAACTTTATTACTTATTAGAAAACAGTACATTTGAAAATGAATGAGAATGATTTCCCATCAAGGTAGATGGGCCATACTTTTGTTTTTCATTTTACAATTTCCCAATGACGTTTACAAAGACTGTAAACTGAGGAATGCTTCCCCATATGAACACCTTTTTTTACATTTTACATTTCCCATGTACAGTTTTCAAATTTCATAATGTTTTTCCTGAGGGGGAAAGCCCGGTCGAGTTTATTAGCTTTTCAGGGTAACGACTCATTCATTCGCATTAATTTTCAAATGTAGGCCCTGTTTTCTAATAAGTATGGTTTTTGTCCACATTGGCTAGCCATACCTTTCACTTTACCCACTCGATAAAGGGGGCAGGGCATGAGATTTTTTCACCGGGTTTTTTGCTAAACCCACATTTTACATGATGCTCTACAACTTTCTAAATAACACCTGGGGTCTAACCCCTACCCCTACAAAATTAAAATTTTCAAAATTTACCCCTTCATCCCCAGGGACGCGAAATGTTTTTATTCTGAATTAGGGGACATTAAAACCAAATAATCAATATTCATTTTCCCCCAATCTGTTCCCCTTGAGTCGTTATTTGGACCTAAAGATAGGACACCAATTATGAAACACCCTGTATTAGGCTATGCAAAATTAATGGCCGATATATAGTGACTACTGTAAAATGCAATAACTTGTTTCAAACAATTTATTAATTGAAGTAACATTCGGCAAAGTCAACACACTTTTGCCAATCAGACACAAGCTTATTTGTTCCGGTGGCATAGAGTTCTGGACTTCTGGAGGCCACGAACTCGTTGAAGGCAGTTTTTGCATAGTTGTGGTTTTTGATGCATCTCGCATGCAGGAAATTGTTGAGATACTTGAAAAAGTGGTAGTCACTTGGTGAAAGATCAGGTAAGTTTTGTAACCAAGATCATTTAACTTCTGTCGGGTGACCATTGCGACTTGCAGCTGGGCATTATTGTGAAGCAAGATGACCTTCCCGGTTCATTAAAGCTGGTCGTTGTTGTTGAAGTTTCTGCTGCATGTCAATGATTTGTTGAACCTATGACTGGTCAGGAAGCTGTGATGAATGAGTCTGGTTGCAGACCACCAAACAGTCACTATAGCCTTCTTTTAGTGCAACTTGGGCACCCACTTATCGAGAATTTTCATCTTTCCAATTTGCTTCATTCATAGAATGGTCTACCTTGAGCCCTTTGGCAAGCAACTTCTCGGGTGCTTGTTGAGGGATCCTCTGCCAACCGTTGCAGTATCTCCTCTTCAATACGTCCTGTTCTCACATGTCTTGGAAGTTCTGCTGTAACTGTTCTGTGTTGGTAAATAAATTTTTCTCGCAAGTCTGGTATGAAGAAAAGTTGTTTGTTTCAACTATCCCTACTACCTCTCCAAGTTTGACAGTGGAATTAATTTTCACCTTGTATATGGTTAAACCTGATCCACAGTGATGATAAATATGAAAATAGTGTGAAAGTGCATTTCAAGGGAATCACTGGACCCAGGAAATGCCAAGAAAGCATACCTTAGACCATAACAATGCTGCCATAAGCTTGCATTCTCCAAAAATGGTTGCAGGTTGATTCTTTTTGAAGGTTTCCTGCTGACTGTGATGTAGCATAAACCAAAATAAAATGCAATAGAACAAGTGCATTAAAAACAAATAAAATAGCATAACAAACTCGATAAAACATGCTCACAAGAGACCATCATCCAGGCTGTAACAAATAGTAGGCCATGTCTGATAAAAACTGTTCAAAAGCTGGTGCCAAAGCATGCATACCCACCCAATGGGAAATCACTGTTATGGATGATACTAATCTTCATTTTATGGATATAAAGTAAGATTTTAGTTGACTTACAAAATGGCCTGGTGGGCTTTCACTGAAACACAACTTCTGTGAAGTTAAGCAACATCAGGCACGGCTAGTCACTGGATGGGTGACCATCCGTGATTCACAATCTTCACCCCCCCGGCTGCTGTGACCATCATACAGCAGTCGTTAATCCAGGTTCATCCAGGGACCCAACTCGTCGGCTTCTAGCCATACAGGTCCTGGATGGACGTATTGGATTATCAGTACTAATAATAACAAGTATGTATGCATTTCTTGGAGTGGTACTCATTTGACATACATTTGCTTGCTGAGTAGCCTCTGTATTTTCAATTTTATTCTTACATATGAAAAATAAATGTCAACTCTTTGCATGTAGAAATGTTTCAATTTCATATTGTGATCTATTCATCCAGTTAAGATGCAGTTTTTGTGTTGTTGTGTTCATCATTGAATGCAGAATAGCCTTGTATATTAATTGGAAATTGTTTGGATGAGTCTCTCCAACAAATCCCAAACATCCTCTATTGGGTAAAGATCAGGGTAGATGGTGGAAGTCACTGTCATGCTTAGAGGCAATCCTGAACTCTATCTGTTATAATTTGAGATATATTTTGTACATATGTCTTACGTTTGCATAATCAGGCCATGAGAAGGTCACCAACAGATAGACTACCCATAACTTCATATTGGCATTAACAGGTTTTTAAATTCTACGATAGTTTTCAAGTAATTTGAGGGGCATATATTTTTCAACCACCCTGTAGAGGGTATATTCTTTTTCAGTTGATTCACTCTATGTATTATTCAGTTATACAGAACTTCCTCTCCATGATGATGATGAAAATGACAGCGTTGGAGATATTTCAGACATGGATGATCTCAACGTAGATGATGATGTAAGTGCAAGTTAAAATTTTAGAATTACTGCTTTAGTTAAATAAGAATTAATGAAATCTGCTAAAAATGATTGTCTTTTATATATTATAGGAGGAAGATATTACTTCTAAAGTTCATTCCTGTTCTGAACCATTACATGTATTACCTCTCTATTCACTTTTACCTTCAGACAGGCAAGCTAAGGTACAGAAAGAAAATTAAAATAGTGGGTTTTTAAAATTTTTTGAACACAATTGTTTGATATCATTTTTATTTCAAAAAACATATTTATTACAGGGAAAAATGAATATTTTTTGGTTAGAGTAGAATCCTGCTTTCCATTGTAGGTGTTCCAGTCTCCTCCAGAAGGATCACGTTTGTGTGTTGTTGCTACAAATGTAGCTGAAACTTCTATTACTATACCAAATGTTAAATATGTTGTGGATACTGGAAAAGTAAGACTATTAAAGCTAATTATCTATAAGCTACTGTTTGTGAAATTTACAGTATTGTGAAGGAATTCTTATAAGTACATGAAACTTACAGGTAATGCAAAGTTACGTGCAAATGATTGCAGCGTGATTCCATGCCTGAGTCCAGGTGAAACCTCTGGACATGTGATGTGTGTAAATAAGGAGCCACAGAATCATGATCAGCTAGCTGTAAACTTTTGTCCAAGAGTCAGTATGCCTCGTCGATACCAAAGGGTGCAATATGAATATCAGAGTTCAATCACAGATGAATGACCGACCTGTGTGAAAGTAGATTGTTTTAATGCAATGTTGCTACATATGAGACATAATGCTACAACAATGACTTGAGTGTGGAAGCAGTGGGCGCATTGGAAATCTGACAGTGGATTACAAAAAGTGGCGATACTATGGGACGACAAACATATTTAATGCATGGCATGTGTGGACTATCTTTAATAGGTACTGCATGATCTCTACCTTTTGGCAGATTTCGTTCGTTTAAGCATGGTTCCCACATGCATAAAAATAACTGCAGAAACTACAAAGCAGAAAGATTTTATGATGTCACTTCCTGTTTTCATCTTTCTGCCCGACAGAGAACTCCTTTTCTTCCAGTTGGATTGAGTCATAGCATACAAAAATAAGAGAATTTTTTGTCGGGCAGAAAGACGAAAGCAGGAAGTAACGTCAAAAATTTTTTCTGTGTTGTGGTTTCTGCCGTTGTTTTGAGACCCACATTATAAACTTTATTGCATTTTTTGATTTATAGTTGATTTAATTATTGCATGATTTAATAATTCCACGATTTCTTCTTGATGCTTTAATTTTCACAAACAGTAGTGTATATAACTTTTATTGCACTTTATTATAATTCAATCCAGATTTGTTTTAAATTTTCTCCTTAATTTATTATTAAGGTTAAAACGAAGGTCTATGACAAAGTGACTGGTGTTTCTGCGTTTATTATCACTTGGATATCAAAAGCTGCTGCTGATCAACGAGCTGGAAGAGCTGGCAGAACAGGTCCTGGTCACTGTTACAGGTAATTAATTTATTAATGTGGTAACTTTAATTTGTATAGTGTTTAGACATGCAGGTGCATATAATTTAATGAACAGTTCAATTAAATTGAATTAAGTTGGGTTAAAAAAAATAAATAAAATCTTGCAAGTTAGTTTGTTCATTTAATTTAATAGCAACAGCAATGTTATCTGATATTGTTCCTTATGAAGCAGAAAATAAATGGGATTGCACTTTAGACTTAACACTCCACTGCATCACAGCATAAATAAACCTGAAGCAGAAACATTAACAAATTACATGCCACTTGCGGAAGAATTATAAATTATATATAAGATAAAGATCATGGAAATTAAGTGAAGTAGTTATTGAAATAATGAGATTTATTATTCGATTGAAAAATGGAAGGAAAAATTCTGCGACCTGGGTTCTACTATCCCATGACTAGGCGTCGGCCATGACTGTCGTGGTTCCTAGTTCGAACCCAGGTCGCAGAATTTTTCCTTCCATTTTTCAATCGAAAAATGATTACCTGTGTTTGGAGACAATCTCCAGTTTATAATTATTATTATTATCAATGAGATTTTAACAAACTCTTTCTTCTAAAGTTATAAAATTAAATACAGTATATTGGAGCTGATTGTGTCATTCATAAAGACATAAATTTGTCAGCCATTACTGAATGAAATGTTTATTTAATTTCAAAAGGTTAATTGAGGGGTTCCATGGAAAATGGGCGTATATAAAGTATAGCAGATTTTGAGAAAAAATAGGAAAAACTTTAACAAGAATGATTTTACCGCCAAAGCGGATAAAGGGAGCACATTTTCATGTTATAGCATCGTACATGGATATATTGAATTAATCAACATTTTAAAACACTTAAGAGAAAATAAATAAATATGAAAACTAAATTGTAAATTACTATTTAAGTAAGCTAATGTATAGAGAGAATTTAAACGAATAAACTTTGAAAAACTGAAAGGTAAATGGAGAGGGAGTTATTCCTCATACATTTAAAAAAATAAAAGTTCTTTAATTTGTAAGAATTCCCACAAAATGTTAAAAGAAGTGAGCCTCCATTGCTGAAGCGTTGTGTGTAAACATCTATTATTTTTTCATATTAAATTACTAAAGTGTTTCTACGTTATCATCTATTATTGAAGCAAGCGATTAACTACTATTAATTAGCAATATGTATAACAGTAGTGAGTTTTAGATAACATTAAGCCTATCAGCATTATGCTCTTGATACAAATAAGCTATGGATAACAATAGATCTAACAACTCGTAATGAGTTGGTTGATATATTACACGCCATATCTTAGCATTGAAAATTCTAACAATACTATATTGTACCATTAGGGCACATGCAACAAAACCAATAATCATTATCATTATTTTCTCGTTATATTCACTCATGACACGTTGTTACGAGGTGTTTGATATATTACATGCCATATCTTAGCATTGAAAGTTCCAATGGTACCATTTGGTATCATATGGCACCATAAATGCACGTGCTACTAAACAATAACCATTATCATTATTTACTCGTTATATTCACTCAAGTTCACTCATATAAGTTCAATGGGTATGGTCCAATGGGGGTCAGTCATCAGTGAAAGGAAATGTAACATGAGACATGTCCATTCAAAAATAGGAGATGATGGTTTATTGAAAAAAAACTCTCTCAACCATAATTTCACGAAAGAAAAAAATTACATTGTTGCAAAAAAGGATTGACAATTACAGGTTAGGTTAGGAACCTATCACCCCCATTGGACCATACCCATCGAACTTAGAAAATTTTCATGAATCCTTTTTTCTGGCCCGCTCTGTGTTTAAGAATGCAAATGCCTAAACCATTTTTGCATTGTCATGATTTATTTAAATTAGATGCTAGTCAAATGTGCTTAAGAAAGAGCTCAACTTCATCAATCATTCTTCCCAATAATTGGCAGAGCACGTACAAAAAATGTGTAACGACTAAAAATGGTCAAGGACTGAAACGCGTTTCGATTTTATTGAAATAATTTTATTGAAAAAATTTGCATACATGTCTCCCCTCGTTATTATTACTATAATTATTCATTATTTTTTCAAAGTTTTCTCTTATATTTTGAATTTTCTCTTCAGTTTTCTTGTGTGTGTAATCTGTTGTAGTTTTGTGTTTTAACACTCTGGTTGTTTAATAAATAAGATGAAAATTGCCCTAAGTGGTTTGTTTTTTTGTTTTTTTTTTAAATATGCCATACCTCCTTTGATGTTAATAAGTACCGTAAATTTAGAAATGGTAAAGAAAATTCCTTGGCCTGAAGTCGAATCAGGAACCTCTGGATTACCGTTCCGGTGCTATAGCCACTAAGCCACCAAGGACATGGAAGCATTTTGGCTATCAACATGGAATTTTTTTTTGCTGTTTTCTATATTTAATTATTCTGGAATTGACTGTCATGAAATAATAAATGCATTGAATTCCAATATTATATTATGCTCTTGGTCTAGAAATAATAACGAATTGCAGTCAGAACAGGAAGGATGAAGGCATAAGTAGTGCTTCTCTGGCAGTTACCTTTTAGGCCCGTTTCACACTGCTGCAGACGGTCCGCACGGAGACGAAGTCCTATTGTAATTGTAGGCGCTTTCACACTGCTGCGGATCGTCCGCATCAGCAAATTCCATTACAAGTAGTGTTGCTTTCACAGTCATGCGGACGAAGAGATTTGGAGACGAAGAGATTATCAGATTCAGTATACTTTCTATCAAATTGGTATATTTTTTGAGTAATTTTTGCATCTAGAAGATTTTTTTTTTAGTATTTCCGAATTTTTGTTAGATTTTTAGTATTTTAAGGGTTTTTTTTTTTTTTTAGTAAGTTGTTAGCATTTTATTAATTTCCCCCCTGTATATGAAAATTATGGTTCGAATATTTCCGTGTTTTGAAAAATTATTTCACTTCTTTTTCAAAACAGTAGGCTTTCCAATTGTAATGTTCCAATTGCATAATTATTGTAGACTTGCTTATTACTTTACTTCTTTTTTTTTTTTTTTTTTTTTTTTTGCTTTGTTATCGCATTGACTGGATCATCGTTTGCTAATTCCGGTCCCTGTAATACATGTTGATTGAAATTTGAATAATCGATGTTTTTATCCAGTATAAAAATAATGCTTCAAGGAATACATGTCAACAAACACTTTAATAAAGTGCGTGAAAAAGTTTTAATAAGGATGCATTCATATTCTGAATTTTGCAGTTTTCTTTAATGAACGACAATGAATTACAATCAGTCGCCAATAGCTAACATGAAAATAATTCTCGAAAATATGGCAACTTCAAAACTGTTTCGATCTGAGGGAGTTGCATTTTGTCAGTTTGCTTTTTTTTCCCTGATCCCAGCAGCGAACTCATCGTGTATTTTTCCAGCAATGTGATTTTTTAAACCCTCAAACCGGGATATTTTTATAGCCTCAAACCGGGCTGCTATTTTCAGCTGCATCCGTCCGCATAGTCGTCCGCCTGACTGTGAAAACATCACATGCGGGTGCGGAGTCCGCATGCGTAGCGTCCGCAGCTGTGTGAAACGGGCCTTATTCACTGATTGAACTGTCAAACTTCACGAACGATGGAATAGAGCATTCGAGAATGAAAGTAAATGGCCGTGAGACTTTTAAATATTTGATCACAATCATCCAATCATGACAGGGTTCGTACGGGTCATGGAAAACCTGGAAAGTCCTGAAAAATTGAAAAAAAAATTTCCAGGCCTGGAAAGTTTTGGAAACTCAGTGTTTCTGACTTTAAATTTTGGAAAAGTTTTGGAAAAATTTCCAAAGAACGTAAATGAAATAAACCAATATTTTATAAAAAATTTTATTTTATTTTTTTTGGAAGATTATACCGAGGCTTCCGAGATTATACGAACTATCCAATAATGGAGTGCTGCAGCTTATGAGTCATAAGTTGTGATTCTTTTTACGGTTATGGCTTTTATTATCTGTGCAACGATTCTGCCCTCACAACAATTCTGATCCCCACGTGGTTTTCACACTTTTAGAGCTGTTATTTTTATTTCTTTACCAATTTATAATGATTTAAATGATTTATAATGCCAGGTAAATATTAATTTAAAACTTACGCTTAGAAAATGCCGATTACATGGCATGGATTCAAAAAGATGTTAATTTCCATCGTGCATATTGCAAATTATGCGTGAAGTTGCTTTGCGAAGCTAAATGAAGGGCCAAAAACTTACGAATAATACCTTCAATTATCGTCTACATCTGCAGCTATTAAAGAATTTTTCTAGTTATTAAATTACTTGATAAAACTGCTATAAGGTCTCCACTTGCACGTTATTTGACTTGCTTAAATCCACTGGAAATGAAAAGAAATAAAAAATTTTGTGTTGCCAACATGAAGATGATTTTACAAATTATGATCGATGCAAACAGAGTTGAGGAGGGTGAGGCAGATGAAATTTTAAAACGGTTTGAACATTTTTTACAAAATCTAGAATCTTTTTTTAACTTCTATGATAATTTTAAAGAAAATTCTTTGGCTTCTTCAGATGCTTTATTTTTTGATGATATGGAAAAGAATAAAATACATGATGAAGTTTGGTATCTAATTAAACAGTTGCTCATGGTCAGGCAACAGCGGAAAGAGGGTTTTCAATTAACAAAAACACTGCAGTGGAGATTATGACAGAAAAAAACTTTAGTCGCACAAAGAGTGATATTGAAAAATTAAATGCTGAAGCAGATAAACTTGCAACAAAAGCAGAAGAAAAAGGAGCTTTGTCACTTCCATTGCAATCAAATGCACTACGTAGCCATGCCAAAAAAAAAATAAATAAATAAATAAATAAATAAATAAATAAATAAATAAAATTGAACAAATTGATAAATGACATTAATAGAAAACTACTTGAACTAAAAGAACTGTAATGTGATATGCTTGAAATTAATTATAAAGTACTTTTTGAACAGATTTAATGTTTTCTTAGTAATTATTTACAAATGATATGAATATATTATCCTTAAAAATATAAAAGATTATGGTTTTGGAAAATGTATTGAATTGCCTGGAAATATTTTGGAAAAGTCATGGAATTTTGTCTTTGATCAAGTATACGTACCCTGCATGACCAACTAGAACTTTGCAAACATGCTTTTCATTCAGTGGTATACTACAAATGCACAACTTTTGTTGAGTTATGAAGAATGAAAAGCTAAAAAAGATGCTTGAACATAATGAAAATCATAAAGATGAAGCAATTTTAAAAAGTTGATCATTAATTGTTAAAAAAAAGAATATGCAGAAATTGAGCTCATAAACTTTTGGATAAAGTTTTTATTTTATTTATTTTTTTTTTTTCCTTTATAGACTCTACTCATCAGCTGTTTTCAATGATCAATTTGCAAAATATTCTAAACCAGAAATCTGCCGTAAACCAATAGATGATCTGGTGTTGCAAATGAAGGTAATGAGAGGGGGGAGGTGAGGGAACTGTTTGTAATTGAATAAAATAGAAAGTTAGTAATTGAATAAAGTGAAAAATAAAAACTTGTTTCATTTTTCTCTTTTTAGGATCTTAATATTGAACGTGTTGTCAATTTTCCATTTCCTTCTCCACCTGACATTGAAACAATCAAGGTTAGGCAACATTCAGTCCCAGAGCACTTTAATGAATTTGTATTAAAAAATGCTTCTTATTGCTCTTTCCCGTTTGAATAACATCATCATGTTTACTGTCAAATTTAGGCTGCAGAAAGTAGATTACGTTTGCTTGGTGCATTAGAGGAAATCAATAAAAATCAACCTTTAAAGCAGCTGAAATCAGGTATTAAGTTTACTGTTTTAGCTATCATACACTGAAT
>JAHWFO010040814.1:195975-230049 GCA_023313115.1 Rhysida immarginata
ATGTATTTTCTTATTTATTTTATTTTCCTGGAAAGGCTGTGGAGCCCTTTCTTTAAATTGCCTTTTTTTTTTTTTAAATTACAGTCAACCAGAACTTTTTAGAGCTCTGAGGTGGGGCAGTTTATTCAAGAAATGGGAATGTTTCCTTCGTAATAAACAATGATACTATTTCTAAGAAGTAATATAGCATTAATCTTACGTCTTGGAAATAGTGTCATCGTCAAACCCCTATTTCTTCAATACACTGCCTCAACCCAGAGCTCTAAAAAGTTACTGTCGACTATTTCTAAGAAACTTTAACTTTACCAAATATATTAGGAAAAGGTTTTTATTGCTGCAAAAATAAGGAAATAATGATAGACAAGGGTAAGCAAAACTATGATTAATAATAGGGGCTCTGTTCTGTTAATGAAATATCCTTCGAAACACATCAGCTACTTATTAAATATTCTTAGGACATGGGTCATGGAAAACCTAGAAAGTCATAGAAAATTGAAAAAAAAAATTCCAGGCCTGGGAAGTTTTGGAAAATCGATAGTTTCCGAATTTAATTTGGAAAAAATTTCCAAAGAATCTAAATGAAATAAATCGTATCAAAAAAAAATTTTCTTTACTTTTTGGAAGATTATTCGAATAGCCGGTGACGGAGTTTTTTAGTATGACTCTTTCCGGTTAAGCTATAATATCATTTTCGATCATCTACATGTGGTTTGCACACTTTCAAAACTATTATTTTTATTTCTACTATTATCATTTTTAGTTCTTATAATGATTTTTAAATTATCTATAAAGCCTGGAAAAGGTTCATTTAATGGTTTGCTTAAAATATCATTTACATCCTCAACTATTAAAGAATTTTTTCTATTAAATTGCTAAGACTCAATTTCTGTATGATTTTTTTTCCTCGTAAATTTTCAGTTGATGGCATTGAAGATGCTAATTACTATTTCTTTAGCATTTGATTTAAGAAGTGTTAGATCTAAACTTTCATTTGGATAAATTAAACTGCAAGACAAAAATATATGATGTATTTAAAAGAGAATAAGAAATTAAAAGAAAAATAAAAAGTTGGCACAAAGAGACAGACCAACCTAAAAGTATCCGGTCGGTTATGGACCCTTTCAAAGGGACTGGTGCTCGCAGTGGAGGCATGTTTTCGACATGGCCTCCATTGCGACCAGTACATCCATCTGCGTGTTTGCCGTGCGCAGCGACCCGAAAGTGTGAAGAAGAAATTTATTAAATGAAAAATATTTGAATGAAAACTGATGTTGAAAAATTAAATGCTAAAGCAGATAAACATGCAGCAAAAGCAGAAGAAAAAGGAACTTTATCACTTCTATCCTAATCAAGCACTATGTAGCTATGGCAAAAAAAAATTGAAACTGTAGAAATTGATAACCAGAGAGAAAGCTATTCAAACTGAAAGAACTTATAATGTAAAATGCTTGACATTGTATCTTTTGAACAGATTTAATGTTGATTTTTTTTTTAGTAATTATTTATAAATAATATGAATTTATTATCTTTAAAATTATAAAAGATTATGGTTTTGGAAAATATATTGAATTGCCTATAAAAGTCATGGAATTTTATCTTTTGTCAAGTGTACGAACCATGATGGTACATGTACAGTCAGCCGTTGACAACGAGACCCCTGAAACAGCCAGTCTACTGATGAAAATGGGTGAGCAGACTGGGGAGGGATGTTGGACGTTGTTCGTTTGTGAAGTGAATCACGAACAAACAATTCTTCTCTCTCCATTCCTACCCGTTTTCATTAATTGACTGGCTGCTCTAAGGGTCTCGTTGTCAACGGTTGACTGTACTGCTGAACCCTCATCACTCATTATTTCCTTTACCAAAGATATCAGAAAATTTACGATTGTTGTGTAATTCAGACCTTATTTAATTACTAATTTAAATGTTTTACTGTGCATAAATGAAGAATATTTTACACAAATTTCTCTGCAGGAAAATACCTGAAAATGAAATTAAAGAAGATGAAGACAAGAAAAAATACAAACGTGCCTATCAGGTTAATTAAATAAAGATTAAACATCAATCTTGAATAAAGGATATTAATGAAAAAAAAAATATATGGATACATATACTATTTTATTTATTGTTTTCAGTGCACAGAAGTTGAAGAGCTTGTTTTTATTCACCAAAATTCCGTCTTACATAAAGAACAGCCTGCTTTTATTGCCTATCAAGAAATATTTGAAACCTCTAAACTATACATGCGAGGTAATAAAATTGCTGCTAAGCAGCCCAAAATTTTGTTTTCTTGTACTTTTAAAGCCCAGCCAAACTATCTGTCATGAACAGATATGCATTGCTAATTTTTTTAAATGTTTGTCTTCAAGTTCAAGTTTTTAAGAGACTTGTCTGAGCAAAGAATTAGGATAGCAGTTACAAAGTAGAAAAGGAAAGGAAAAAGTTTACAAGAATGATACTCATTGTCATGTTTAGTCTCACGATGTGGAATTTTTCCTTTTCTTTTGTAATAATAAATTTACTTTCTCTAGAATACCTTAATTTTATGATTGCAGAAGTGTTATCTGAATATATACATATTGTTCATTTCTCTGGTGATTATTGGACATATTGCCCATATTACAGTCTAACATGTTGTTGAAAACTTTTAATTCCTTTCAAGAGTTTGGTAAGCAGAAGTCATACTAGTAGCTTCAAAAAGTTCCCGGAATCGTGATATGCTGTGAAAATGAGTTAGTGTGTGTGAGCGAGCGAGGCTTCCCCGCATTGTTTACCATCCACAGATCACGCTTGAATGTGTTTTGACGTGATTTAAACAGAATGTTGAGGTCCACAGGCAATCTGTTAACTGGTAGTGTAGAGTAAGCATCACATTTTGATTTCGCTACGTAAAATGTCAGTTATGGAACAATGTTCGAATATCAAAGATGACCATCGGGATGGCCGTCCATCAGCTTCAATCAATCCATCCACAATCAGTCTTGTGAGTAAAGACAGACGCCAAAGTTTACAGACAAAAGCTGCTGTGATATCTGCACTTCGCACTGTTCCGCAAACTGGCTTCGCAGAGTGTTTCCAAGCATTATACAAGTGTTGGCAGAAGGGTGTTATTGCCCAAGGACAGTATTTTGAAGGAAATGTTGTTTAAACGTTTGTATTTTTTCTGTATGGAGAAATAAAAATTAATTCCAGGAACTTTTTGAAGCTACTAGTAGATGAGTAGTTCCCAATTTTATTCACGATGTCCATTTGAAACTGTTGCCCCTGCAATACTTTTTTGAGCTCACCGAAGATGTGGGTCAATGCTCAGCAGTATTGTGAAACGTTAATGTATCTCAGAAGATAATCAAATCGAAACGTCCCAGTAAACTTTCTCGTTGTGTCATCCTCTTGCATGAGAACGCTCTGTTGCACTTAGTCAACGCCAAGATATACAAGTTAATAACTCAGATTCTATCACATATAGGATAATGAAATTTGAGAGAATAATAGGGTACATAAAACCGTTAAAATTTGATCGAATTCCAACGAGTAGTTTCCGAATTACGCATTCAACATCGTAGCAGTGCTCACATTTGAATACTATCCAGCATGTGTTACGATGTTGACTGCGTAACTCGGAAACTACTTGTTGAAATTCGATCAAATTTTAATGATATACATAGTTTTATGTATCCTATTATTCCCCCAAATTTCATCATCCTAGACGTTATGGAACTTGTTGATCTTGGTGGCAGATTTTTATTTCTGTTCATATTTCAGTTATCGTTCAAATTTGGACCCATGTTCATATAAACGTTTTTGCTTAGAATCAGCCATGTTACCTCCCCTAATAGTTTGTATGTTGAGTTTTGCATCACCCAGTAGAGAAACACTGTGATCCTATCGTTTGCTATTTAGTGTTACAGCCCTGGCGCTAGGCTGCACTCGAGCATGTGTGCCTCAGTAAAAGAATGGAGTGTCACTTCTGTGTTTCCTTATTCTCTGTCACTAATGAGCTCAAAAAAGCACTGCGGGGACAATGCTCTCAAATTGACAATGAAGTCAAGGAGTGTGCGTGTGGAAGGCACTGACATCACCAATAAAATGGTTATAGTTTAGTTTGTGAGAAGTATTCATGAGTAAACTTTCATGTATATAAGGTCTTATTGCAATCATCGTTCATAATTTTATCCTCTGTATAATAGGAAAGCGGAAAAGTACAGAAATTTTTGAAAATGGGATGTTTACTTACAGGGGTTGGACAAAAAATGGAAGCACCTAGAAAAAAGGGTGTAGGTCTGCTGTTTCTTGCAAAACAGCCTGAATCTGTCTTGAAATGGATATATACAACTGGATTCTTTCTAATAGGATATTCAGCCTACTTCATATAGACACTGCTTGAGTTCTTTCAGAGACCCTGGGAGAGGATGATATCCCTCGACTCTTAAAAAGTACGTTCTGCGGTGAGAAATCATATGTGTATTCATCTGACCATGCCAAATGCTTCCGTTGCTCAGCAGACCACTGTTGCATTGACTTGAGTGATAAGTGGTTTGGCAATAGCACCTCGTCCATTAATATTTGTTGTGAAGTTCCTTCTGCCCTGTTTTAGTAGAAATGGGGCGCTGCAAATGCAGATTCAGCTCTGTATAGCAGCCGTCACGTAAGTTGAACGATCTTTTTGACATGCGCAGTAAGTCATCTCATCAATATGCTTTGCTGGATTTTACCCCTGATGCACTTATTCTAATATAGTAATGGTGGAGATATCGTTGAAGCGTGGAAAGCCTATTAAAAGTCATAATATAAAACAATTTGCATTCGAGTCGACTATTCTGCGTCATTTTTTAATTTATTCATTTATTAATTTCATTTATCTACGAAGGGCGATTGATTAATAAGGTCTCCATGGCTGTAACTTTTTTATTTGTTAACCGATTTTCAAAATTCCTTTTGTATTTTATACTCACATTTGTCCTCTATGTAATGCACTATTCACTTTTCGACATAGTCCCCATCCCTTTCCATGCATTGCGCCAACGCGTGACTAGTTGGGTGAACCCGTCGGAGAGGAATTTCGGAGTTGTTGTTGACACCAGATTGAAAAGTGTTTACCCAACTAGTCACGTGTTGGCGCAATGCTTGGAAAGGAATGGGGACAAATGTGAGTATAAGATACAAAAAGAATTTTAGAAAATCGATTAACAAATAAAAAAGTTACAGCCATGGAGACCTTATTTATCAATCGCCCCTCGTATTTAAAAAAAGAAACGAAAATAGAAACTAAATACGAAAACAGTGTTTCGAAAACGAAAGCGATTGTTTCATGGAATAGCTAAGCGATTTACTTCCCGTTAACGTCTATTGGCTGGCGTTAGAAATGGCGTCAACCTGTCGTTCAACTTATGTCGCAGCAGCTATAGTTGCTTTCATCACTGTGGTCTTCTTGGTGCTGAGAATCCTCTTCAGTGCTTTCTTATCTGTCAGTATCAATTTCCTCCCACTCCAGTGTTTTGTTGATGATCCTTTTCCACTAACACTGTATGCGATCATGACTATTGATACAGTAGCTCTTGATACCCCAAGGGCAGATTTTGCAGCAATTTACCTTGTTGGAAGTCTGTCAGATCTGACATGATGGCTATTTAATTATACATCAGGATACCGACAAACAGACTGATATACAAATTACTTGTATAAGATTCAAGTTAACTAGGAAAAACAAAAGATGATCATTATGCAAAGTAACTGGGCAAAACCATTAGTATGAGCGGAAATGGTGGTGTTTTCATTATATTTGCTCAATTCCTGTATATATCTATCTACTAGTGGAAATACATTTAATTGCATGTTATGCCACTGAACAACATCACTGTAATCTTAAAGTGAAACAGACATGATTATCATGTGGAGAGAATCATCTACTACTATAATAAAACAATCTTGTAATTCCCTTCACCTTACACTCTATATTTTAAAGTTAAGATTATTACTAAGAAAATATGAATGATATTGGATCATTTGCATTTAGGTATCACTGCAATAGAGCCAGAGTGGCTACCAGTATTTGCTCCTACCATGTGCACTTTCTCCAAACCTTTAGATGAACCTAAGCCTTCTTATGACCAAAGAAAAGACCAAATTACTTGTTTTATGAAGACAACATTTGGTCAGTGCAATTATAATATTACCTTACAATCTTTATTAAATCTAATTATTGATACTATTAATCAGTTTGATTTATGCGTTCTTTAAATTCATAGGTCCCCACAATTGGCCATTACCAGTAATTGAAATGGAATATCCTGATGGCCTTGAAAAATTCAAGTGGTTTGCTGTTTACTTCCTGGAAGGAGAAATATTTCCTAGACTTCAAAATTTCCGTAAAATTTTGTTGTCAACACCATCAACCATGTTAAAATCATGGGCAAAGTAATATGACTCGTGTCAATATAATTCCTATGTCAGTTAAGTAGTATTTATGTAGTAGTTTAACAGTTCATTTCTTTTCTAGATTGCAGTTAAGAACCCAAACATTTTTAAATGCTCTCATTGAGCAAAATGTTAGTTCGAAAAAAGCCATTGAGAAAGTATGGGAGGAAGATAAGAATTGTAAGTAGCCATTAATGTTTGAACACCTTGACAGTCTTAAAATGTAATTTTGATCTTGTATTAATCTTGTTACATAGATTTACTTGAAGAATATCAGGAGTGGATTCCTGAATCAACTCATATAATGGTAGCAGCAGTGTGGCCTCCAATTTGATAAATAATGTAACATTATCTTTTAATGTTATTTATGTACAGTTAATTGTAAATATATTAATTTTATAAACTGTAACTGTGAAGAATATTTTCTAAGAGTAATAAACTCAAAATTATTTTTTTATTTGCCTGTTTGTTATTTCAGCTTTTAAATAAATAGGCCATATTTAAAAAAAACATGGATTAGTGAAGTGAAGTGATATGCTCCTGCTTCTAACATTAGAAGAAAACTGAGACTATTTCCCATGTAATTTTAACTTAAAAATCAACTTTTAGCTTCTATTAAATAGCATATCTAGATGACATCATGTCATCACTCAAGAAATAGGCTAAGGAGACTATTTTTTCTTTTTTATATGAGCATGTGTATACTATCATTATTATATCATTAACATTAAAAACAATGAAGAGACTGCTAGACAAACAGAAATTTGAACAAAGGTTAAAAAAACATGAAAATTAACAAATAAATCTCTCCCATAAATGCACTGATGTGCCATTACATGACCACCTGTTTAATACAACATAGGACTACCACTTGGCAAAACCATAGACATGCAGTGAGGCATTGACTCGACAAGGTGCTGGTAGGTAGTCTTGAGATATCTGGTACCAGGTGTTTATCAGCTGGTCCTCTAGTTCCTATATATTGCGAGATCGTATCCATTTCTGTACATTTGGGTGTCACAGTTTCTGTAGGAAATCGGCGTATCCACATTCAATCATCCACGTGATGGACCAGAAAATGTGATTTGCAACTTTCTTACAGTCCTCTATGGTCCAATTGCTTTGCTCCCAGGCCAATGTAGTCCAATTGCTCTGCTCAGCAGGCCCTACACAGAATGCTATGCTGAACTGTACGTTCAGACACATTGTCTGGATCACCACTTGTGTAGCTCCTGGTGATTTGGATACTAGTCTTGACTCCTGGATGGCAAACGACAAGACAGTGATTTGCCGTTTCTCCATTCGTACACCACTTTTGATAAGTACTCATGTGAACAGTCCACAAAAACACGCCATTTCCGAGATCGACATTCTGAGGCACCTGGACATCAAGATTCGTCCTTTGTTGAAGTGGGATAAATCTGCTGCTTTTCCCATTCAGAAACTCAGTTAATTGACAGTTTACATCTGGCTGTATGAGCTGCATTTGCACTGTACATTTGTCTCATGACAAGCTCATTACTATAAGTTGGAGATGGTCATAATGTACATGAACACCTGGTTCAATAACCAGATAAAAACCTTAAAATTTTCAAAACTTACTCAATAGACGACCTACATGTGCATATTAATGTTTCAAATTCACTGAGAAACATTTGAGACTAATTTTTTCTTTTTTGTATACTTCAGAAAAATGCCAAGAAGTATAGCACGGAATGATTGAGAAGGGACAAATAACAGCAATGAATGCACAAGGAAGCTCTGCAAGAGCAATAACAAGGGCCCAGCATTGTTCAACTTCTTCATCCATGACTTCCCAATTTTTACTAAGTGCAAACTATATCTGTTTGCTGACGACGTGTCCATCATGACTTGTGCCCACAATCCCGCTCACTTCATATCTCAGTTACAAAATGCTTGCGTTAGTGCGAGAAATGATTTGCTAAATGGAGGTTACACCTAAACATCAATAAATACAAGGCTATGTTTATTACCAAAACGCATAGAAAACCTCCGAAGCCTCTCTTCCTTTCCAGTAAAGAGCTCAAATGGGTGAAAAATTACAAATACCTCAGAGTGGTGATAGATGCCAAGCTAAATTGGGGCACCATGTCTCCTATGCTATCAATAAGGTTAAGAAAGCAAACTATAGTCTAGTTGCTCTTCTGGGGCTTAACAGCACCCTTGGGGTGGATAGCAAACTTTTGGTATAAAAAATGGTAAAAACGAACCATTCTTCTCTATGGTATGCTTGCTTGGGCTACAATATACAAATCCAGATGGAAGGACTCCAAACCTTCCAAGACCATTGATAGCATATGATTTCCTTGAGGACCATTGCCCAACTTGAGGAGAGTTGCAACTTATACTTTCATTGCTGACGATTTCGCTTTACCTCCCATTTGAAATCACGTTCAAGGGTCCCTGAAAAAGCTGATTCCGAAGATTAAGAGTCATGCCAACCCGCTATTTCCCGATATTTTGGATCATTCGCTCACCTTAAAAGTTCCCTCTGGCATCGCAGGCCACCTCACATCCTGGATGTCAACTTCGATGACATTCAAAAGGCTATCTTTCCAGATAACTGGATTTAATAGCTCCTCCTTGTCCCTCGTCAATCTACCGTCCTGATAAAGGAGGACTCCTTTTTATCCTCTGGAGGACTTATTAGATTTCATCTGGCTTCTCTCCTGGCTGAGTGTACTTTCTTTGGTTACTTCTTGGACGAGTATGGCGGTGAAAGCATTGCTTCTGGACGGCTCGTTCTGTTTTTCCCTGTGCTGTTCGATTATCTATCTGGAGAAATCACATTAATAAGGAAACTTTGTTAATATCTCCAAAATTATCATACAAAATGTGCCTTGGCTTCCAGTATTTTGTAGGCCAGTTAAGATCCAGCGAGTACTTCAAAATACCCATCAATTGCCAATTCATATCCATCAATATGTGTCATTTCAAAATCGTTATGGATGGACTGATTCTTCGTAGTTTCCATGTCTAGTTGGGCAATTATCCTCGGGGTAATATTTTGAAACGACTGAATCTCGCTCTATATGGTCGTCCATGCTGGCATGCCATAGAGCAGAATGGTCCGAAAAATCGTTTTGTACAGGTGTAGTAGCTTGTTGTCGATGCCAAGGGCACTGTTGCAGCCAATGAGGGAAATCAAACTGAACTTGGCTCTTTTTGCTTTGTTTCGGGGCTTACATCACATGTTTCCAACAAAGTCCACAATCACACCAAGATAGTTGTAGTTATCGACTGAGTATAGTTTCTTGTCGTATAAAGCGAACGAGTTTGTGGGGCAATTATACTTATAGTTAAGTTTAATGCGTAGCTCTACACTTATTCACTTGTTCAACTTCAGTTTTCAGTTACAGTATTAAACCAGTATACAAGTAAGAACATGGCAGGGTTGCTTGTCCATGTCGTAACAGCAGTATCTTCTCCACAAACGATTAATTGCTTGATAGGACTAATTACTCGGGGCCAAAGGATAGCCTATCTACCACATTACATGGTGATGAAACTTGGTCGTGGTAATACCTGTTGATAAGGAAGGAATAAGCCATCCAGACCAAATCCTGGCGAAAGTCGTCTTTCAAGTCAAACTTGATCAAAGGCTTTACTGATATTGAGAAAGATAGATCCGCAGTACAGAGATTGGTTGAAGGGGGAGGGGGTGCAAATCTTCAACGAGTCTTCCTACATGCGTTTGGTAAGTATAAGAACCTAATTGTATTTGTCGTACTAGTTCTTGGCAGTGAGTGTACTTGAAATCTGATCAGGAATTCTCAGGAACTTTTGAGATAAACAAAAGTAGGCTTATAGGCCTGTAGCTTATTGGAAACGATTCTTTGGGTGAAAGATTTTTTTCAAAATTGTTAAACACTGATATGACAAACTGTTCCGCAAGTGAATCCGCAAGAGGCATGCTTTGTCCAGATACCCGAACACATAATCACCTGTTGGGGTACAAAGTGGGGAAGTTTGTCATTGTTCTTGTTTGGCGAAACACAATCGATGCTTCAAATGAAGATGTCGCGAGCCGTCAAGCTTTTTAACTTGAGCACACTATTTTTCATCGAAGAGTTTATATTTCCTCATAGGACTCTTTGCGCTAGCCTGTTGTACTTAATCTTGATCCATGGTTCACGATAACGTTGCCATAGCCTTCGGATTTTATTCCTTTGAACACTTTAAGTTTGATATCTGGAGTGAGCTCGAAGCGATTCGGAGGTTCACCTCTCAAGGGAAAGGTGCTAGCATCGACGTCTCCCTGTTACGCTTGATGATGACTTATTGTGGTTAATGTAAATGACATACAACGTCCAGCGGACTGTTACAATCCATTAAGAGTTCTCTGAAGAGTTTCCAGCCTTGCTGATGATTCACTTCATCCTTCAGACTGATGCCGACCTTCTCGAAATTGGGGAGAGGTGAAGATATTACTAAGGTTAATAGAAACCTTTCAGTAGTGCGACGGACCCTTTTGTTTTCCTCACTCCGATTAATTTTTTCGGAGGCCAGTTTGCTCTTTTCAAATCTTTTTGAAAGACATCCAGATCATATGTCATATCCACGATTGTCGAAATTGTACGTTTTAACAGATGACTTCTTTCTCTAATTTCAGTTGATGGTGCTGACTTTTCAGCATATTTCTCTCTGATTCCAGACATTAATGTGTTGCAGGATTCTTCATCTTCACGCTTAACTTTCACGGTTTCATCACTGTGTGTGAGTTTCTTCCATTGGAACATGCTCGAGCTTGCTTAAAATTGTCGTGAAAGTCTCGCCGTATGTACACACAATAATCTGCGGTAGATAAGAGGTTAAGGTTATTCTTTGGTTTCGGCACTGACGTTCTTCATTTATACTGAAGACAGGTCTTCAGGTTGTCTGTGTCATCTCTCTCCTGGACTTCTTATTAAGAACAACAGTCCAATTTGCAGGCTGTGTGTTTCCTTTGATGTCGTTAGATGACTTCTTTTACAGCCAGTTCTTAACGAAGAACTGCATGCTCTTCGACTACTACTATGCTCTGCGACCACACTCTTAGCAGAGCAGTTATAATTATTATTAGACGTCTCCTTGCCATCGATTAGCATGTCTTCTGTGGAATTGCCTTCTTAATAGTACGTAAACGTTGCTGAAAGATTTCTTAAGACTACTCATACTTTTAACAACTTCAGCACGAGAGTTTTGTATTTCCTATTTAATGCGATCGAATTTCTTTTCAGTGCTTGTAAGTTGAAATTTAATGTCAACGACGTCCTTACTTAAGGATTCGACCTTTGCATTTTCATTATACACTATGGCAGTAAACTATTTCGCAGGTCAAAATTTTGCCGTTAGTCACTTGCAAAAAATGCTTAGCCGACTTCAAGGTGGATAGTTTGGACGAAGCCATCGTATAACCTAAAAAGAATAAGAACTAGTACAGTACAAAAGACGTATTAAGTACCAAATTTGCACTGGAAGCGCCTTCTTGTCGCTCTTGTACTCTCACCCAATTGGTGGTTTTCTAATACAATAAATATCTCTCCTGCAATGAGCACACCATTTTCTAGCATTCTAGCGGCTAGGTATGCTACAAAATGCAGTCCTAAAAAGGACGTAACCAACATAAAGCCAACAAAAGAATATAAAAACTGACTTTACTGAACGACGACGGCATAGCTCAATACAACGTTTCTTCGAGTAATACACCAAGGCAAATCTCATTAAGAGAAATTCTCAAAAGATCGATCGGCATTTATGTGATGCACTAGCAGAGTACCCGGCGTTGCCCGGGATAATTATACTTGTAGGTAAACAAAACAATCTCCAAAAGTTAAATTATAACTCCAGCTTGGTTAAATAATAACTCAATCAATACAACACAGAGCGAAGTGACTATCCAATCTAAGAAAAATCTGAAAAACAGGAATTCTACGTGATATACCGGGATTTTATTTCAACTCTTCTTGACTTGCCTCAGATTAAAACAATGTCCATCTTCACCCCCGACGAACATCACTGGTTACTTTAGACCCAATTTTTTCTTGCCCTTGACGTAGCAGCACGTATAGCAGCCCTTGCTCTATTCGAAACTCCCGTTGTTCAGATGTTTCCAGTGCCGATACAGTCTTCTGTTTTAGCTGCAGAGTTTCCAAAATATTCACAATCACACGTTTGAATGTTTGAATCTGCTATGCTACCAAATAAGTTAGGTGATAATCCCGGCGTGGCTCGGACTTTGTTTTTTGATTAAATTTTGCAATATCTTAAAAATAAACACATGAAAACACTTAGAATTAATAGAGTAAAAATTCATAATGAAAATTCGGAATTTTTTTTTTTAATGTTCACAATGGATAGACCTCTCCAAGTATGCCACTGCTAGCCTAAACAATTTCTTAGTCACGTAATCTTACTTTAGATGTACACTTGATGTTGTTGCAATTCCCACTCTACTTTCGATGTCTTGCAGCAAAATTTGGCCATTCATCAATTTGTGTAGTTTAGCGGTCGCCGATTCTTCTATTGACATACCTACCATTCTCAATACAGCACGGAGCTAAAGGACTGCTTCCCCTGTCGTCTTTCCACTCTTTCTCAATAGTCTGCTAACTCTCCATTATCTCCAGTTACTGATCATTTCTAAAGATTTTCAAGAAATTGTTAAGTACTAAGAACTCCCAATTCTAAGGAAAGCCTGAATAACAGGAATTCTATGCATTGTTACAAAATTGAACCTTTGCCTTGCATTGCCGGTCATGAGATATATATCGTTTTTCTCTGCTTAGTGTTGGTGAATTGCATATTGATAAAATTGTTGATAACTATTGTTGCACAAACTTTGCCTTGCATTTTTGGTCATGCGATACCTCTTATTAATATGCCTTGCCATCATTATGAATATCGAGTTATTATCGATAACTATTATTTTTTCGAAATCTGAGGCAGACCTTCCTGAATCTGAAGCATGACCTTCCTCATGCTTTGAAGGTCAAGTATGCAAATTTCATCAAGATCGGAATAAAACTGTAGATTTGTATTAAATACACACGAACATTCTTCTTTATATATATAGAAAGATTAAGCATCTTTAAGAAGTACCAAACTAGCTTCCCTGTGACTTCAGGGTTCCCACATTCTGGAAAGTCAGGTATAGTCAGGGAAATGAAACGTGGTCAGGGAAGAAGGGCTATTTTCATGCATTTGTCAGGGAAATGAGACTCTTCTTGGGACCGCTCGTGTCTTTTCACTACACTGTTCGATTGTCGAGGGTCTCATTGCAAACCTTCTCATTAATACTCATCACTACTTCTATGGAAAGCTACTACGTCGTTGTTATTTCAACTCGAAATTTTCAAGGTAAGTTAGTTCAAGAAATTCCCTGACTTTACCCGGTCGCTAGTCACCCTGTTTAAATAAAATATATATTGTAAATTTTAATTAAATAACTAATTCCTGGTAAGAAAAATGTTAACTGATATTAAAACGTGCGTATCTTTTATACCATCTAAGAATATGATAAGCCGTTTTATATCAATTAATGTGTATTCAGCTGAAGACACCGAAGAGGCTGTGAATGAAACTTTCGAAATCTTAGATTTTAGAAGTTTTTCGGATTGTGAATGATTTTTATGTCATTAGGAATAATATATGTTAATACAGTTGCATATTTTTTATACATAAAAAAATAAAAGTTATGTATTCAAAACCCAAAGTAGTCATCTGGTAGGGTGACTAGCGACCGGGAAAAGTCAGGGAATTTTACAAAATCAGCAAAATAGAGGTTTTCTAGAGGTATTTATACCCTGAAACAGAGGTACAAGCTTCACACAATCTGGCAACACTGGTTAGCCTTGACATTTTTGCTACAAAGAACTAATAATGATGATCGATTTTTTAACATCTTTTTTTATTTTTTTTGTTAATTTATTGACTGAATAAAGGGAAACATTATTTTTAAAAACATCTGAACAAATATTTTTGAAATTATATATACTGTTAATACAGGTAAGTTAAACAATATCAACAACATCAAAATACAGAATAACTGAACTTTTAAAATTGTTTTTTTTTAAATAAAATTTTTAGTTGGATCTGAATTCTTTTATTTCAGTTCACAATAAAATCTGATATGTGGATATACTTAATAAAGCTGATAACATTTAATCTTTAAAAAATCGATTAATCGGTCAATAAAAATATCTTCGAGGCATGGCCAGAAATTTTCTACTGTAAGAATTAAAATAATAAATAAAAACATTGTGCAATATGAAATGATTTGTTTTTGTGGTATTACACGTATTTATTAAATAATAAAGTAAATTTTTATTAACGGGAAAAACGAAAATTTATTAGGAAATAAACTCGCACTAGAGTTCCATGTCAATAAAATATAGTTTCGTTCAAAAAACGTAGTTTCATAATGAAAAATAATTATTCACTTCAATATAACAAGTCATATTGCCCTCCTCCAACCATCCCCGTGGGCCGTGGTTTTTCGAGGATGTGTGCCTTCGGGTGATCGGTAAAAATGGCACCGGAAAAAATGACACAAGTGGTAAAATAGGAAAAAATGACACAGCTGAAATAAAAAAGTTATTATTCACTCATTGAATGATAATACTTGCAACTATTCAGAGTATATTATATCTGAATCAATCTATCAAATGACTATTACAGTTTAATTTTTTTGAACACAATTAATTTAAACACTAGCAATTATATTTAATTGCCTTTGGCTCTGATGAGTCCCTAGGGTTACTTGCTTCAGCTGGTACCTGGCTTCTGGATGGTAACTATGCAATGGCTCCACCAGGATTTTTACAACTCTACGTAATACGAGTCCCAATTGGCAATACAGCAGTTACTACTGTTTTTACCTGCCTGCAGAATCAATCCAAGATACCTATGAAACCCTGCTGCGAACAGTTCTAGATCGCTGCCAACAAATGGATCTTTACCCAGACCCAACAACAATAATTGTAGACTTCGAGCAGGCCATCATCCAAGCCATCAATTGTATTTTTGGTCCAGAAACACATACGCAAGGTTGTTTTTACCATCTGACAGACCAGACACTGGAACATCTGAGACGCTCCTCCATATGTTATATGGATGGGACTTTTGCAACGGCCTTAAGCTTCCGCTGATGATGTTGCCGGGCACGTCTAATCCGCTTTTGTGGAGGTTGTCCGCGAGATTCATTTAAAAAGGAAGCTTCGACCAATTTCTGATCTTTCCGTATGTTTACTATCGCCTTCCAAAAATTATTTGTACGGTCCTCGTCGTCGAGAGTGCCTTGGTGGACACCGGCGGATACCAGGGTGGAACTGATCCTATCGTCACCTGGGGAATTGTACCGTCGGGCTGAGGTGGAGGCTGGGTCCTGCGATAGCCTTGCACGTAAGCGCTAGTGAAATAATCTACGAAATCTTGCAGTCCTTCAAAGTCAGGTACATTTCGTGAAAGATAATTTGCTCCATCTTCGATTGGTAGGAAAACCAATCCATCGATCATCCCGCAAAAGTGCCTCACCGTTTCCTCATCCATAAAACTTTTCGCCATGTGTTCTGGGTTAGGTGGTAAGAGCTAGTGATGGGTATATGGTATCGAAATTTTTAAATGTCGATACGTTTAATGTTCGTTCCACGGTTCACGTTTTTAAATTTTTAAGTTATTGTTTTGAAGTAACCATATTATCACAACTATTTAGAAACGATCCATTTATAACCTGCTATAAATCATCTGTCCTTTGCAGAATGGCCAGTTTTAGAGAAAATGCAGTGTACATCAGAGCACATCATTCCCTGAACATCGGAGCACATCATATTTTGGAAATCAATGGAAGCCATTTCTCCTTTACTAGCAAAATTTGCCTTGAAGTATTTATTCATCCCTGCTTCCTCCGTCCCATCAGAAGACTATTTTCAAAAGCGGGAAACCATCTGCGAAAAAAAAATCATCTGCATGATAAGCGTGCATCTAAAATTTTTGTTTTAAATAATTCAATGAAAAACAAAAAGAAATACTAACAGGAAAACACAGTTCCACTGTTTGTATATGAATTTTGAAAATTTCTCATATACTTTCGAATCTTCAATGGATCCGTAGTTTATAGGATCTTTGAATATTTGGATGCTCCAAAACTCTTGCTGAAGTAGTGACATTGTCAGCGAAATGTACAGTCGGGTGCATAAAGGTTTTGACCTAAGTCAAAATTGTTCGGCTTCCTTACAATACTTCAATTCAATGAGGTTACTTTTTCCAGGTATCTAGTCGACCACGCTTACTATGGAACGATTCCATTAAGTTTTTGCTTAGCTTAGCTCTCTCGATCAAATATACGAGTACTACTGAATAGTTATCTGGTAATAGTTACTGAAAAAAAATGTTTTGGAATCATAATTCGGACCCTATATCGTTTGACGAGTTATTAAGGCCAAAGGTAGCCCAGCACGATATTAATTCAGTGACTACACTAGTTACTGCACTTTTCTTTCAAATGAATTTTATTTGATAAAGTGCATTCCTTTAATTGTTTTTTTTTTTTTTAATGAGATTATTTTTGTTGTGCATAAAGCGTTGTTGCTGGTTTGACTACAAATTCTTGAACGCCACTTATCTATTTAGAAAACTTTAAAATATCTTTAAACTACTGGTAACAATGGCATATCTGAGTGAGTGATCTTGGGCTGCAGTATCAGCTCTTCATGATAATCATCACACGTATAATTTTCTATGGTTGATTCTGTAGTGCATAAATGCACCAATATGTAAAAATATTAAAATTATTTATTATTTTTTTCCTCGCTTTGTAATTTCTTATGCCGTTTAAAGCATTGCTACGATAGTTCTAATGCTATTCTGTAAGAATGCCTTATTTGATCACGAATGCGTTTGAAGTCCGTGCTTGTGGCAGTGCTTGGTTGATCACACCAGTGACACAGCTTTGCATTGTTAGGCAGCGGGACTAGGATCTTGAACGAGGCTTGGAAAATCTACTACACAGCCAGCTTTCATCTTGGATGGATCTCTTACCTTTTGGTATTGAGATGCCAGCCTTAGTTTTGAACCTTGTTTTTTTAATTATTGAGTTCGCAATTTTGAATTCAATTGTTTGTCTTACTGAGAGATTTGTTGCTATTCCTCATTAATTTTACTACTTGATGATGCCATGTAACAAGTGATAAAATATTTAATGGTTTGATTTCTACTGTGAATCGCCAGGGTGGTGAGATTTAGTTGTCAAATTTTTGTAACTGTCTTGTTTGCTTTTGTCAGACTGTAAGTCGTGAGTTTTTTCTGGTTTTCTATTCAAAAAGTCTGATATTTTGTAAAATTTAATATTGAATTATTTTGTTTTAGAATTGTTCTCGGGAGAGCAGTTAGGCTTGTTGAAGTTTAAGTAAAAGGCCTAGATATTCAGGCATGCATTTATTTTGTTGATGCTTTTCTTTGCAAGCCGTTAACTGAATATATTGAACAAACGGCTTATTGTCCTTAAATTTCCTGGCTGTGTAGTCAATTCTTTTATTGTGTAGCTACATTCCAAAATTTCTATTTCTCCTCAATATTGTACGGAACAGTCATTTGTTGCTCATATACAATATTGTTATAGCTTTTTTTTTTTTTTTTTAAACCTGCCTTGAGCGATGTTTCTTTTTCCTTATTTTAAGATTTTAAAATATATTTTGTATTTTCTGGAGCCCCCACATGTGATACCCTGATAGCTTTCTTCTTCTTTCGCTTAGAGATCCCTGTTGAATGCTCACTTCCTCCAAAGTTAACTTCAATATATTAATACATATTGTAATTTCTAAATATTAAACTATCACAAAAGGATTCTTAATTTTCTATTAATGATGTTTATGCATTTATTGATCATTCCTACTAAATTTACTTCATGAGGTTAAGTGCACTGAAATAACAAAGTATTTAAAGTTCTCGTAGTAGGAAGTTACTTTATTGATGAAAAAAATTCATAATCACAGGAAATCTTGTGTTATTTTGATTCGGTGTTTCTTGTTTTAATTTATTATTTTATTTTAATAATTTTGTGCCGTTTATCAGTTATTAACAATAGAAGCATTTAAGTCAGTTAGCTTTAGTATAATTTATGTATTAGCAATTTATTAATATTTTGAATTTATCCTTATTAGTTAACACAGGGTTCGTACACTTGATCAAAGATAAAATTCCATGACTTTTCCAAAATTTTTCAAGGCAATTCAATACATTTTCCATGACCATAATCTTTTATATTTTTAAGAATAATACATTCATATCATTTATAAATAATTATTGAGAAAACATTAAATCTGTTCAAAAAACACTTTTTCCAAAACTTAAATCGGAAACCATTAATTTTCCAAAACTTTCCAGGCCTGGAATTTTTTTTTTCGATTTTCCAGGACTTTCCAGATTATTCATGACCCGTACGAACCCTGTAACAGTAATTCTTTCCTTAATTTTTAAAGTTTAAACTTGTCTTTTTCACTAACTAACCTATTAGGAAGGAGTTTGTGTTAGCCTCTTAGAAGGCAATGCCGTTTTCTATTGGTCGATTATTTAGCTTTCCTCCTATCCCGACTTTTCTGCCATAAACCAATCCTATCAAGGAGGGTATATAAATCGGCTGCTATAGTGCATAGCTACGGTACCAGCGATCATCTGGACACAGAACACATTAGGACAGGACACAGGATCAAAACGGACTAGCTCTTCAAGGTAACACCTCTACACTCTTTTCAGGTGTCATCTCATTACTATCATTTTACGGTGCGCCCTTTTCAGGGCGATATTCACCTTCTGTTACGTCTTATGTACTGGTCCCTGGCGTTGGGATTAATATTCCCGTAAACTAGTACATCAAGACGCTTTATCGTTCTGGGTCCCTGGCGTTGGGATTAATTTCCTCGCAAACCTAACTAAGGACTTTTCATATCATCTATTATTATTCTAATCATTCACGAGTGGGTCCCTGGCGTAGAATAATTGGTTAGGCTTCTTGACTACCTCAGTGTATTTCATTTGGAGTTTATTCTGGTTAGATGAGCTCTGTGAAAGCGCTGCTTTCGTCCCATCCAAACAAATGTACACTTCGCTGTTCGTTTGTCGATTGCATAGCTACATTTTCCCTTCTGAGATAATGGGATGTCATCTCTCTTATTTCTAGGAGGAGTAAGGCTAGCTCTCGTAGTAACGTAAGCTTATCTCGTAAGAAATTGTAAAGAAATCGACGTTTAGTCTCATGTCTACGTCCAACATTATCATTGTTTATTAACACCATTTAGCATATGGAAATGAGTCGGTGAGGCATGTTGTTCCAAAGATGTCCTTCGTCGCTGCTCAAATCTAGTTCGTGTTATTAATACAACGAACTGTATTTGAGCGGGGAAGAAGTGTATCTAATACAGGGTTCGTACGGGTCATGAAAAACCTGGAAAGTCCTGGAAATTCGAAAAAAAAATCCAGGCCTGGAAAGTTTTGGAAAATTAATGGTTTCCGATTTAAGTTTTGGAAAAAGTGTTTTTTGAACAGATTTAATGTTTTCTCAATAATTATTTATAAATGATATGAATATATTTTTCTTAAATATATAAAAGGTTATGGTTTTGGAAAATGTATTGAAAACCTTGAAAAGTTTTGGAAAAGTCAAGTAATTTTATCTTGTAATAGAATACGTGTAATTTACGCATTACTATTGAAATATTGCAATTCTTGATTTCACCATTCAACACTTACTTTTGAATTAGCTGTGTATTGACCCTGATCCTATAAAATGATATCACACAGTCCACTTCGTCGCTGCTCAAATCTAATTCGTGTGATTCAGCTTACGAATTGGATTTGAACAGGGATTAAGTGTACTGTTTAATCTTCTAGAAGATGCTAGTTTTGGAAAAGTCATGGAATTTTGTCTTTGATCAAGCGTACGAACCCTGACTATTATTCATTTGCAGTGAACGTCTATTGATTTTTTTTTCCTGGCATGCCTTTTCCAAAGGATGGAGACATTATTTATCTACTTCGTCGCTGCTCAAATCTAATTCGTGTTACATAAATCTACGAATTGGATTTGAGCAGGGATTAAGTGTATTATTTACAAGGTAATCCTGCGGAAGATTGCCTACGGAGGAATTCATTATCACATTTCGCGGATTTCCAATTTTGGGCTTGAATCACTATTCATGTTGTCCATGTGCATAATGTCATTCCATCTAATCAAAGTATTGATTTATATATTGGTGAATAATATATATATATTGCTTGTAAGCTTATCTTTCGATTAATATCGGAGGAAGTTGATTTAACAAAGATTAATATGTATTGATTGCTTTCTGTATGATGCCAGAGAAAATAGCATCAACTCCTATTTATCTGGACTGTAATGGTTGGTTAGTTGAAGAAATCGTCAACGCGCTGAGTAGGGACCCAAAGCAACCTATTTTATGGATTCTGGTTATTTGCTCCGAAGTTTTTTTTTTCCCCGCTGAAGTGGATCGAAGACTGCGTTTTCAGTCTACGGTTTTTTTTAGCAATTTTTGGCAAGAGAAAACTATACGATAGAGGCACGCCAAGTGCTATGAATCAGACAATGAAGATTAACAATAGTGAGACTGTAAAATTCAATGAGAAAAATTTGGGTTATGAACCCATTTACATTTAATTTTATTTTATTTTTTGAGTGTAATCCAATATTTTCGTATAAGATAGTAATAATTTTTAATGGCATAGATGTTAGAACGCGCATATAATTTAAGAATATGCATGCATGTTTATAAAATAATAAAGGCATACGTAATAAATTTCGCCACAGCATTTTTTCTTCCCTCCCCCCGCCTTTATTCGTTTGAACTCCTCCTGTATAGAGCCCATTTCAAAATGAACGTTTTTAATACGACGGTATCTCGCAGCAAGGTATGATGATACCTTTCAATTAAAGGCATTCTATAACTTGTTCGTTTTTCGCGCTGAAGTAATAACAATGCAATGGTATGCCATTTTTACTACGAAGCGATGAAATGGCTGCCATGCTGTTGGAGTAGAGAATTCGCGGCCCGAAAGTCTAACACATACAGAACAAAGTTATACGCAAATAGAGAAAGAAGCATTAGGACTCGTCTTTGCTTGTGAAAAATTCCATTTATACGTTTATGGAAGGTCTTTTCTCTTGGAAACTGATCACAAACCACTCATTCTTATAACGAAAACCAATTGCCAATATGCCAGTAAGAATACAAAGATTATTTTTAAGACTATTGCCATATGACTTTAAGTTACAACACGTTCCAGGAAAGGACTTATTATTGCAGACACTATCACGAGCACCTCCCTATCACTCAGCGACAGAGGACGTTGAACAGGCAGTGCACTTGCATGTTGACATGATAGTGAGAAACTTACCGATACTGGATAAAATCAGAAGAGAGTTAGAAAATGATACTGAATTGCAACAGGTTATAAAAGGACTCCGTACTGGAAATAGCAACTCTTAGGAGCGTACCACACACCTCAAGCTGAATTAGCAGAGGTAGATGGACTTCTTCTAAACAAACGAGTCATTATATCCAAGAAAATGAGACAAAACATTCTGTCTCGCATTCATCAAGGTCATCTTGGTATTGAAAAGTGTAGACAGGCACGCTCGACTTTGGGCAGATATCAATAAGGACATTCAGCAGGTAATTCAACAATGCAAATTATGTACCAAGTATCTTCCAAAACAGACACCTGCACCATTGTTGCAACATGTAGTACCAGCATTACCCTGGACAAAAGTAGGAACAGATCTCTTTAGCATACATGGAAAGAATTACTTGGTAGTAGTGGACTATTATTCGGGATTCATTGAGACAATGTCTCTTCGAGCAATATCATCTGCCATGGTGATCAGTGCTTTAAAATCTGTCTTCATTAGACATGGACTTCCAGTAATTCTTGTCAGTGACAATGGACCAGCATATTCCTCTCGCGAACAACACGAGATGATCCAGAAATAGCACCTCTCGCATACAATGCTACACCATTGTCTCATGGACGATCTCCAGCTGAACTATTAATGAACAGACAACTAACAACATTGGTCCCTAGTGCGCTAACACTAAACCAACGAACGTATGGAAAACAGAACCACCTTCGAGGAAAACGAACTAACCTAACCACCACTGACTTTAGGACAACGGGTTAGACTATATAACTTCGAGACTCACCGATGGCAACACCAGGGCCGAGTTGTGAAAGAAGTGGCTCCACGATCATTCCTCGTTGACATGGATAGCGGTGCCCAATGCCGACGCAACCGCATTCACCTGAGACCTGATTACAGACCTGTTCATCGCATAAGTCACATGCATATTCCATGATAGTTTTGAATCAATAACAACGCTCAGGTATATATAATTATCAACCCATTCCAAGTACATGTATTTGCCATATAACTTTAAGGAGTCAAGATTTCTCTTTTCTTCTAAGTGATAAACATTGCTTTGCATTTGTCGACATTCAGTTTTAATCGCCACTTGCTAAACCAGATTTCACATTCTTTAAGGGCTTTCTGAAAACGTGATACAACAACACTAGGCTGGCATGCCGATGTCAGTATACCATCATCCACATAAAAATGTAGCCTACAATAAGAGATTTCAGGGAAATCAAGTATATAGCAATGGACGATGTCCACGATAGAAATTGCGCATGCGCTATTGTTTTACTGCCATCTGGTGGCTTATTTTGAAAGCGGTCAACCGGGTCACCATGTGCGCTACCAACACTGAAAACATGAATTACCTCACAAAATATTCACCCCTGATACCTCTGATACATTAATTTCTTTTTCTTGACTTAGTTTTCCACAGCGAGATTCTCTGTTTGCATTTTTAGCCTTTTTTCGTTGAGAATGATTTAATTCAAGCTCAAGCTAAAAAAATTTAAATTAATTAAATTTGACAGTATAAAATTAAATATTCACTAAATTCTTAAAGTCTATTAATTTCTTTATGAAATATATCCACTCAATTTATCATAGCAAGTTTTTTTGTTTTGTGTTTGTTTTTTGTTTGTTTTTTAACCAAATTTTATAATCAGCCTTCTGATTATAAAATATTGCATATTTATTAAAACCTACGATATATATTACAATAATAATTAGAATTGAAGATAAAAAAATTAACATTTATGTATTTTGGGAGTATATAAAGGAGATTTATATGAATTTATATAGCTTACTCAAAACGATTTAAAACATTGAACAAAGAGGCAGCATATCCCAGAAAAGTCGCAAAAATTTTCCTTCCCTTTTCTATTTGTAATTATGATATGTTTGAAGAGTTTCTGCAATTTGATTATTTTCTTCTCTTTGAATGTAATAAGATGCATTTTTTAACCATATCAATTTTTAAAATTTTATTAACTCTTTCCGAATGTATTGGACAAAAGGGTAGCATATTCCCGAAATGTTTATAGTCTTTTAATGTTAAATTAAAAGTAATTTACACTTCAACTCTTCATAAATGGCTATATTTCAATCTGAAAACTGTCGTGAATTTAACGGATAAAATATGTAAAAATTAAAAGCATTCCATCAAAATGGAAATAAAAGCTGCAGTAAAAATGTAATTATTTTGATCTTTCGGAAAATAGTGCCATGTGGTTGCTTTACTTTTATAATTTTTGCAGGGAAGCACAGAGCAATTAACGCGAGTTACTCTTTCAGACCCGGAACGAGGGTTGACAATGTTGTTACTAGAGGGCGCACGGGTTACGTGGACATCGTCCATTGAACAGAACTGGCCCCAGCACTGAACCTTGTAGGACACCACCATTTATCTCACAGGTATTAGATATTCATCTCCAATTCTGGCCTGAAAAGACCTGTTGGACAGAAACGAGTGAACTAGAGTAATTAAATCATGTGGGAAACCATCAGTTATCATTTTATAAATAAGGCCTTCGTGCCAGACAAAATCCACATGAAGTATGTGAAAACAGTTTTCAACACCAGTTTTCATTGAACCTTTGGATTGGAATTCCGGGTGGTTGGCTAATTGGACCAGTTTTACCACCAGGTGTATGGAAATATTTTGGAACACTCGTTACAGGATATACCACTGGTAATGAGGAATGTAATGTGGTTTATGCACGATGGTACACCAGCGCATTTTTGCGTGGTTGCTCCTGAGTTTTTAAATGCAACATATCAAGACCGCTGGATTAGTCGAGGTGGAACCTCACATATGGCTGCTCGATCCCTTAGTTACTCGCGTCGGGCAAATATGATCCGATCACACTTTTGTTCTTAAAAATACTTTAGAAAGCCAGGGTTCATCCTAATCTCCTATTTTGATGGTCTCTATGAATCAGTATGGTCCTTATATCGGAATGATTGTCAGAAGCCAGGAGCATTTAGTGCTGAAGGCAATCTGGCATGCTTTAAGATTCGACACTAAAAGAATAGTGTTGTAGCAAGTGAGGAATTTTTAACTTTGGTCTTAAAGTCATTAAAAAACATCAATTGGAACTTTACAACAAATAAAATAGTTATTATATTTTATATTAAGTTATTATAAAAGTGATAATTTAATTGTAATAAAGCAATTCTTTAAAATTTAGAAGAAAGAGCAGGAGCAAGCAGGCGTGCCCGAGGCTATCAGATCTTGTGCGAGCCTTGCTGCATGTAGTTTTGCATTGTCCTCCAAGAACACAACACCTTCAGTCATGAGCCCTGGTCTCTTTCATCGAATGGCAGACCTCAGTTTGGTGAGGGTGTCGGAGTAGCGTGCTGCATTGATGGAGGAAATTAATGAGAATCACACCTTTCGCATCCCAGAACACTTTGCCATAATCTTTCCTGCTGAGGGTGACACTTTGAATTTTTTCCTCACTGGTGTACTGGGATGCAACCACGCTGTCTGTCTGCCATTGTGATTTGTACTCTGATAGCCTCAGGCACGCCTGTCTGTTGCTACTCTTTCTTCACAAACTGATTGCAACCACGACATACAGGTGGCGACTGTCGAAAAATAGTGCAAGTTGTATAGTTCATGATGCCATGCTGTATTTTTTTTGGCAATAAAGTTTGTGTGTGAAAAAAATGACGAAACTTACTTTCGGAACAACCCTCGTATATGTGTTTTAAGGAAGGAGAAATGAATGGCCTGTTTAAATCAACACTAACATTTTTATAAGGTGACGTATTACAACAGACTATATTTTTGTTTGGTGATTATTTTTAGGACACGTGCTCTTTCTGGTATAAGAAAGCTCAGTTCCACTAGTTATCACATCATTCCATATAAAGAAAGGTATTTTATGATAATTTATTGAGACTCTGAAGACATGGATCATCAGGAATTTGATCCGGCAAAAATCTTTAAAGAATGAAAAGCTTTAATGTCAGAATGCACCTTCTAATAAATACTATGCTGTAGTTAAGATGAGAATCCATAGAGATACTTTTGCTCATCTTTTCTGGATATTTTTAATGGAAAAGTGAGAAATGGGAATTGAAAAACAGATTTTTCACCTTCTCAAAATTATGAATAAAGGTTTCTTTAAAGTATTTTTATTCAATGTTTTAAATTATTAAAAAATAACCCAAAACATTTCCTTATGGCAGAAAATTATTTTAATATTCTCAGTGTTCTTCAGTTTTTTTCCTTCTGTAAACAGGTTACAGAACAATATTTCTCACATTTGAAATACATTATTTACATTTTAATAAAAAGCTTACTCTGTTTGATTCATTTGAAGCTAAGATTTACAAAGCATTTAACAATTTTTTTTTTGAGATCATTCTTTTATTATCAATTTAGATAAATGTCAAAATGCTAGAAGGCAATTTAGATCAGTTTGTATCAGATTATATGTATCCCAGACAGCTTTTAAACTAATATTCAACTTAAAATTTTGGAGTGACCAAGTATACTTCTGCTTACAAATTTGCTATAATCTCTGTACATCTTGGCATCACATGAATTAGTTCTGTATACTTTTAGCCAATTTCAGATGGCTGTGCCTACTCTATTTCAAGAGTATTTAGATGCTATTTTTTATGGAACCTTGAATGAAGTGGAAGCTTCATGTCTGTTTGCTTTTCTCAGTTTTTTTTTTAAATAACAAAAACGCAACACTTTTAATGTGCTGTATATATTTACACATGACAATTAAAAACATTTCCTCCTAGGGAAGTAGATATTTTCAAACTATTCAGCCTTCACTTTTCCATCAACAGAATTATCTTCTTGGGGCTGTTCATCTGTTGTATTAACTTTCTTCCTTTTCTCTTTTAGTGGATTTTTCAAGCACTCCTGGTGGAGATTATTCAGATCAAATGCTGCAATGATGTTTCCCTATAAGAAAGAGAGAAGGGAGAAAACACAAATTCTACAATCAGAAACTTTATTCTTTTACTTTCAATGCAGGAGAAAAAGATTTATGTTGTGAATATCTAATGTAATGGAAATAAAAAGTGAAGATCTCTTTTACAAATGATTGAATGAATGTATTCCTGAAAACAGATTAAATAATACCCTACTGATCAATATACCTCAATCTTATGATGTCCTAATTACAGTACTTAATGAAGCATATTGGAGTCTTATTTGGTATACAGGTTATTACATGAATAAAAATCAGAAACTCTTTTACACCAATAAAAAAAGAGAGTTATGTCGTGAGGGATTTCCTGCAGAAGTGTAACTTTATTGGTGTAAAAGAGTTTAACTTTATCTATTCTAACAAAACTTACTCATTAATAAAACTTGATTTTTTTTTTTAAACATCATCTCTTATTTTTATATGAGAAATAATGTTTTTTTATGCAGCAGAAAAAAATAACGAATTGCTGAGGTTGTTCTAGTGCAACATTCATTAATGTATTTTTTACCTTTCTTATCATGGATTTTAAAGTCAACCAAGTCAAAGGTCATACCAACCTATTAATAATCACAATGCTCAAAATTTTTCATAGGGACCACATGAAATTATGAGCAGCCACAAAAGAAGAAATTTCATGATTTTAAAGGCAGGAAATCCCTCACGACACAAACTGCACATCATTTTATAAACATGCTTATGGATATTCAGGGTGTAACAAAAAGATACAGCCAAACTTTCAGGGACATTCCTCACATGTAGAGGAAGAAAATATGTTAAATGGACATGGGTCCGGAAATGCTTTATTTTCCATGTTAGAACTCATTTTCTACAACTCTTCATTAATTACATTACTCATGGGAAACGCACAGGATAAGAATGTACCAGAATACCATATGAAACTCTTTCTTACATGAAATGTTCAAAATGCCCTCCATTAGCATGGATACATTGCATTGAATTCTGATGCACTGATGTATCCCTGGAGAATTGCATATTGTTTCACAGCCTTCCACAATACGTGCACGAAGACTCTTAATGCGACGGCGGGTTGATGCATGTATCTATGCTAATGGGGGCATTTTGTACATTTCAATTTCATGTATAAGAAAAAGTTTCATATGGTATGATGCTATGTTCTATTCCTGTGTGTTTCTCATGAGTAATGTACTTAATGAAGAGTTGTAAAAAATAAGTTCTAACATGGGAGTAATAGCATTTACGGAACCATGTCTATATAACATTTTCTTCCTCTACTTGTGAGGAATGTTTCCTGAAAGTTAGCCCGTACCTTTTTTGTAATCTCACTAATGTAAAAGCAGATATAGAAATGAGGTTGCTTGAAAGGAGCTCCAAGTCTGTGAATGTTGGATTATTGTAAAATTTAACTGAATTTGAAAGAGGGTCAATGATTTACTATTCAATGAGTGGCTGAAAAGCAAGAAATAGGCACTGATAGTTGAAAAACACCTGGTCAATGATCACAGTCAAAAAACACTTTTCTTCAAATAACTGCTGACTAGAATAGCACAGCAAACATTTTTGCTGATATCATTAGTCATACAATGTCACAAATGGGATTTTGAGGCACACTGATCTCCACTGCAAACTGCAAAATTCATCTACAACAGGGTACGAGAACTACAGATATCTGGAACAAAATAGCCTGGTCAAACGAATCACAGTTCCAAGTAATGAAAGCTGATGTGAGGACCAGAATACGATCTTAGCAGCATGAGAATACGTGTTTCAAGTGTTCAAGTTGATGGAAGTGCCTTATGCTCTAGGGTATCGATAAACTAAAGATCAATTTGATTCATAGAGGTCCGGATTGGCAAAGCCCAATTCATGGGCAAATTTATTTACGTTAACTTTGATTTATAGGCTAACTTCCCTCCATAAAAATTCAATTTATGGAGGTTCTATTATTTCAGAATATAGAACGGAAGGAGATAGATTGAAACTTTGAATTATGGAGGAATTCGGTTTATCGAGGTTCTACTGTAGAAAGAAAAATTAATTACAAATATGATATTAACATATGAACAAGACCCATGCATGCATACAACTATCTTTTGTATATAAAATATAACCATAAAAAATATTGAGAACATGTTGATAGGCAAAGAAAATGTTACTGAAATCAGCACGTGTGTGTGAGTGCAATCTGTTTTTATTATACGATTTTATTTTAATTTATTAATTATGTAGCAAATTTTTAACCCCCACCCCAATGTAGGAAACAGACATTTCAAAAGTATGATATGACTGATCTAACTTTCAAATTTTATGTGGTTATAAGAAAGCAGAAAGCAACTGGAATTTCCCATTTAATTAAATCAATACATAATGTTTTTTAAAAACTAACCTCACTGAAGAAGAACTTGATTAACTGACCACGATTATCTACCAATGGCCTTCTCATTGATTCTTTACCATTCTTGAACAAAGCCACAGTGGGAAGTTGGCGACTGAATGATGAATCATTGATGTAATATCTGTAATAAAAAAAAATGAAGTTAAAAAGCAAATAAAGTATTAAATTTAAAGAGTAAGAGACTTCATGGTATTAGACTTTGCTTACTCTTTGGCGACTTCTGGATATTTTGTAACATCTAATTTACCAAATTTTAAGTTATCTAGCGTATATCTATTTCACAAAAGGAAAGGGTAGCTATTTTATTCAAGGTTTAGAAATGTTCTGTTTTTAAAATGATGATAAATGTTTATTTATAGATTTTCTTTTACTTTGATGAGAGTTCTGAAAATACTGGAGCCAAATTTACACATGCTGGTGACCATGCAGCATAAAATGCAATCATCCAAGTGATACGCCTGTCCGAATTAAGTTCTTCCTATTAAAATTAAAGCGATGTTGAAATTAACTCACATTATATTATTTTATGATAACATTTTATAGCATTCTAAATTCTTGAGCTTACCTTTAAACTTTCCCCTCGAAAATAAACTATATTTTCTGGTCCTTGGTAATAAGGTTCAGGCAGTAATAATAATTGCACTGAAAATAAGAAAAGCTTGAATTTGATAACAAATAACATTAATATAATAAACTTTAGAAACAATATACAGTAACACCTCATCATTTGCAGATTACGAGTTTCACAGTTAAAAAATTAGCTTTAAATATGGCAATAAACAGATTGTTAATATTTTTGGCTTTTTAAGGATGTTTTTATCGTGATACTTAAGGAATGGTTGATGCCTATTGGACTTAAAAATTCATCACTGCACTATAATACAGGGTGTGTAGGATATTTGAGGACATGATGCAGATAATAGAACAAGGTATCATATATGCCAAACAATGAATTTTATTCATACAAAATTAGATGCACACAGGTGTAAGAAGGGTAGGAGAAAAGGTTTATTCAACGTGACCACAGTTAGCCACAATGATGTCTTTAGAGTGAGACTGGAAGTGTTGACATGCCCGAATTAAATAGTCCTTCTGGATGTCAGCCATTAACCTGCCACTGTTGGCCTTGATGGAATCTATGGTATCGTGGGAATGTCAATTAGCTTCCCATTCAACAACACCCCACGTGCAATAGTTTAGGGATTGAGATCTGGAGAGTCAGGTGGCCACAAATTCGGTATGATGTGATCGTGCAGATGGGCTGCTATTGATTCTTGTGTTGTCACGGCTTTATGTGCCAGTGCAAAGTCTTGTTGAAAGCCATATGGCCTGCCACTGCAAACACTGTCTATCCAGGGATTCACAACTGTTTGCAGCACCACAATTTTGCTAGCATGACGTATCCTTCGCTATTCACTATTACAATTGCGGGAAACTTGGTGTGCATGTCACGTGGAACTTATGAGGGATCTGCACATAACCATCTGTCATTTCGCCAGTTCGCTTTTTGGTCCTGAAGCGTTATTCCCAATAAATTGTCTACACAGTATATACCGGGTGTTTCAAAAATGACCGGTATACCAGTATATTTGAAAAATCAATAAAAACTAAACGGGCAGCGATAGAAATACACTGTTTGTTGCAATATGCTTGGGACAACAGTCAAATTTTTTTCATCGAAAAAAAACAACAAAAAAACAAAGCATGCCAGGTTCCTCCGGATGTTTTAATCACCACTTTGCTCGAAGCAGTCGTTGTGCTTGTGTTTTTGGCAACATGAATTGCCCTTTCCTCAGAACATACGACTTATAACAAGGTCCTCATATACTGCAGTGCAGATTGTGACCTTGGAAACCTGGAGATCTCGGGCAATGGCTCTGATGGATATTCCTGGATTCGAATGGATAATGCTTTGCACGTGTTATACAAATTGTGGTGTTCTCATGCAGTTCGAACGTTGTGTGCACTTTTGCACTTTGCTACAGATGACACGTCTGCCTGAGGCTTCCAACTCCTTCCAAACTTTGTTCACAAATGATCTAGAGACTTTCAAAAATGTTGCAATTTCAACATCACTGTTATGTGCATGTAGCTTGTCTTTTCATTTCTTGTGTTAGCTGAAAGTCTGCCATTGGTGCTCTGTAAAAATGAAAATACAGATTTAGTGTATACATAACCACAGGTGCTCAATCAAATACCCTATGCATCCTGTATATGCAGGTAATTTCTAACTTATGATGTACTCTAATTACAATAAATCCTCCTTACAATTTTTTATTTCATTAGGCATAACTTTTCTTTCCAACTCTGTACAACTTAGCCAATTAAATTGCACTCGTACCTGATAGCTGCTATAACTCTTAAATTTAGTGTGGTATCACCAAGTTAATTTTGATCAGGGGTGGTTTTTTCAACACATAGCATGAATTAAAACTCCGACGTTATTTGGATTGCTGAAAGCTTCTTTAACACTACATAAGCTTAGCATTATATGTCATTTTGAAGTCTTACTTACAAGTTTTGCAACGATGCTTTGTGTCACAAAACCACCCCAGGACTGTAACCATATAAAGATGCTGAAAATGTAAACTTAATAAAAAGTAATGTCTAGGTTGGGTCTACTAATATATACCTTAAATTATATTTTAAAAAATTTTTGACTCAGAAATAGAATGCATGGAGGATCACGTTAGGTAAGCCACTGTAGATGGGAAACTGGTATTTTAAACTGCCTGCAAGTGAAGTATAATTTACATGATAAATTGTAATCACATCCAGATAGTTTAAAATATAACGTTGGCTGAATTTGAGATCTCTTAGAGCATAATTTTATTTTTCTTATAATATTAAACTTGCCAATTGCAGGAAGCACTGCAAAAGATGAGGTGTGACTGAATTCTTATTTTATAATTCACAAAGTTTAACTTACAGACACAGAGAACACCGTAGCATAATGCCATTCGGGGGTCAGCATAGAAATAAAGGATGAGGTTTGCAATTTTGCAGTACATGAAGGATGCTGTCAGGTAGGTCAACATGCTGGTACTGCCTGTAGGAATATACTATTTCTAATAAGATTTCTGAAGCTGCACAATTTTTGATTACTTTAAGCATCATATTATTATATGCATACCCGATCTTCTGGTTCTGAATACAACTATGATGGCTAAGAACATTAATATTTCCCATTCTCTCTGCATTTAAAATATATAAAAAAGAAATTTAAACATAAGCGTGAGGGTTGAGTTATTTCTAGTGCTAAATTTAAATACGAGGTATTTAGGACAAGAGTTGTTTGAGAATGTTTGCTCATTTACCCAATCCAATTCACATCGGCTCGTTGGAAAGAGAAAATGACAAAAAGGATAAATGGTCTTGAGGGAAACGAACGAAGCACACAGAAGAATGTTCACCACATAATAGGGATAACACAGAGTCTTTAGATCTCTTAATAAAGTCATCGTCATGCTATTTCAGAGTATCTTCAGAAGAAACATTCGCCAACAGCTTCCATTACAATCCCATAATTCAAGGCAACAGCGACGATGGCGGGGAGCGACATCTAGTGAGCAAAAATGTCAAATGTTTTTTTTCGTATGCATGTGAAGGCAATTCAAATGTACGATCACTAAAATATATGAACGCCACTAATGAATTTGTTTCAGGATTCTTTTGGATATCTCATTCAAGAAAGTGTCACACTGCCAAGTTGGTTTAATATCATATCCACATTATGATCAATATATTCGATCTATCAATTTATTCGGCCAATTGTCAAGAATTTAAATGGATGGAAGTCCGTAAATTGAAGAGTAGTAAATTGTAAATTGTAATTTTCGAGTAGTAAATTGTAAACTTTTATAAAAAGACATTGCTTCTTTTCAGTTTTACCCCTGATGAAGCCAGAAATAGAAGGCGAAACCTCTTGGATATAATCAAAAAACTTTACAATACGAATAGATATTATTTCCAACAAAAAATAAGCAATTGCTGCGGAATGGAACAACCAAAATAAATAAATAAATAAATAAATAAACTTTTTATAACTTTTTGGTTGTGGATTAAAGTTTAATTTTTTTTGGTTGTTCCATTCCACAGCAATTGCTTATTTTTTGTTGGAAATATCTAATTATTCGTATTGTAAAGCTTTAATTTAATTAAACTAGGACCCGAGCAAATGTTTGTCTTGGGCCCGATCTGCTGCCGTTAATCCGTCGCTGCTAAAATACTGCAAAAATCTTTTCTTTCTTTCTCTCACCGATTCAATTAATTTGCCAACGTTATCGAAGTAAATTACAAAACGTTTTACTAAATATTAAAAAATTTTCTTTTTAGAATAAAAAAAATACTGAAAGGAAGACATCTGGACATCTTAAAATAAATTTATATATAAATCACACAGTGCAAATAGTTTTTCAAGATTAGGAAAAGAATTCTGTAATAATGTTGCATTTTATACAATCAAGAAATATTTGGAAATCATTCAAATTTTGTTATACAGCGTATTGCAAAAGTTTACCTAGAAATCCGATTCCAGTCCGATTCTTAATTAATCGGACTGCGTTGGTCCTCAAAATCCGTGATTGGTGGATTGACAATGGAGCTTTTTCTATATCGTGCTTTAAATTAAAATCTAATAATAATGTTATAACAAGAGGAAAAAGGTTTTATCAAACCAAGCTTTTATAATGTTTTATTTAGTGGCAACAATACAGCTTAATTTTGCAACAATAAACAATAGATACATTTACTCTCGCCATAACGAAATGTCCAATTGTTACAACAATCAATTCGTAGTAATGAGTTAGTACCATTAGAACACGAACCAATGAACCGATTTGAAAATTTTTTTCTTTATCATAAATTGTCATCGATTCTGCATAAGTGTGTCAAATTGCAGCTCCCTAGCT
>JAHWFO010040814.1:230449-245082 GCA_023313115.1 Rhysida immarginata
CCTCCATTTTTTTTCTCGAACGTAGTATTTTGAAAATGAAAAAGAGCTCTATCTTCTTTCGTTTCTCATCATTTCTGATGACATGCCACATGTTACCATAGTTCTAAAGACCAAGTGACTGTCACCCCCACAACTCCGACCCTATTGGGACAATTTGGCCCAAACTTTAAAGTAATGTTGATCTTGCTTAGAGGAATCGCAATATCGAATTTCACTCCTTTATATGCATAAATATGCGTAAATCATTTGGTCCCCTGTAATTTCCGCCCCTTAAACTCCGACCCCAGTGGGCCAATCAAAACCAAACTAAATAGTGAAGATGCACATGCCCATAGTAAGCTGCATTCCGAATTTCAACCTTCTATCTCAAAAAATGCGGAAATTATGAAGGGGACGGACAGACGGACGGACGGACAGACAGACGGACATTGTGAAAACAGTAAGTAGCTCCATTCTTCCACTACTTAATAATAAACCACAATTCCACAAAATTAATTTACAAGATGTGGCAATTTATTTCTTATCGGTGGCTACGTTTATTTAGAGGTGGTTAGACAGAGACACAACAGAGCCCGCCAGGGATCAATATGGCCTAGAGTGCCTTTATAATCTTTATAAAGACTCTCTAGTATGGTCTGATGGACTGACGAGTTCGATCGCCGCGGGCAAGATAAGTAGAGTACAGGGTGGTTATAAAATAAGTTCGCCTAAATCAGAGCCCTCTAGAGTTCAATCTAATGAACCGATTGTGATGCAAATTGAAATGTAGGCTATTCAGACCATGAGGGAGAGAATTCAAGAAAGAAAAAAATTAGTGCAAATTTTCACCACCCAGGTGAAAATGTGGCGCTGTGGAATGACAAATGGAGATTTTAAAACTAGTTTTATACAAGCAGGCAAAGTTTTTGTATGGTTACAGCATATGTTCGTTCTCAATATCGGCCTTATTAGCAGAAAGTTTATTCAAATTAGAAAGTCAACATACCCAGAATAGAATGGATTGATCCATTCATTACATTATGTTTATTGAAAAGCTTTCACGAAAGATAATGGTTTTAAGCAAGAAAGAACGCGCACTGTTGGTAAAGTTGTTTTACCAGAATGATAGCAGCAGTCCAGCTGCATTGCGAGCATATCGTCGTCTAAAAGGACTGCGAAAAGGGCCCATGTCAGATACTGAGTTGCGAAAAATGATAAAGAAATTTGAATCGACTGGCGATTTGGCTGTCGCACCAGGAAGAGGACGGCGCAAGAACAAGACGAATGTTGAAGACGTGGCTGTTGCAGTGCTGGACAGAGCTTCCTCTTCTCAACGTTCTGCAACAAGTGCTCGAGCAACAGCACGCGAATTGTCCATCCAATGGTACACGAAGCGAAAGGTCTTGCAGTCCATTCTGCATTGGTACCCATACAAGATTCATCTGGCACAGCAGCTAAAACCTCAAGATCTCTCTCAACGTGCTGACTTTGCTTATCGCTTTCTGGCGAGGATGATTGTTGATGACCTGTGGCCGTGGAACATTCTGTGGTCAGACGAAGCACATTTCACCCTAGAAGGAGCGGTGAACACGCAGAACTGCCGCATATGGGGTGCCTCGCTCCCCCATGTCGTGCATGAAAAGCCATTGCATTCTGAATACTTGACTGTATGGTGTGGATTCACCGCTGATTTTATTCTATGCCCCTTTTTCACAGAGATTTTGCAGCCCCGCATTGCTGCCCTTTCTGCACATCATACCCGGCGCAATCTTTCAGCAGGATAACGCCAAGCTGCACACGGCAAACATGAGCATGGTATGTCTGCCATGATGTCAATTGCCTGCCATGGCCCGCGAGGTCCCCAGACCTATCGCCAATTGAGCACGTGTGGGACATGGTGGGACGTCGTTTACGATCACCTCGGAATCTCCATGAACTGACACAGCAGGTTCACCAGGTCTGGGCAGACGTATCCCAAGATGACATTCGTCACCTGTATGATCACCTACACCTGCGGCTGGAATAATGCATCGCCGCTAGAGGTGGTGCCACAACCTACTGATGCCGCTTTCCGTTGGGACACCCTGTACAAACGAGTGCACGTCTTGACTCCAAAACGTGATAAAGGTGTGTTCAGATGTATCTCTTGCTGTATACCTACTTTTGGCTCATTCGGATAACTCCTTGTGGGTGGGACAATTTCATTGCAAAGCAGTGTACATTTCAATCTAATCGGTCCATTAGATTGAGCTCTAGAGGGCTCTGAGTAGGTGAACTTATTTTATAACCACCCTGTGTATTCTACTTACTTGGCCGCGGGCTCTAACCAAAAATACAACTACAAAAAACACAGTGGTTAGTAAACATTAGCTCACAATACAAATTAGCCTAAGGAACATAGAATCGATTTAAAATTATACAATTTTGTGCTAAAATACACAACAGATGCCCAGGAGAAAGCCCTTGTGAATATCATAATATATACAGTATTACCTTATCTATATTAATGTATTGTATCAAAGAACCTTAAATAACCTTATTAAAGTTATTTTGACTTGTAACTTGGGTCAAAATACATATAAAGTTAAATCTAGCATAGATCAATTACATATCATCCCAAATGGTTAGTTACCTACACAGTGAGAACTAAGGATTAGATTTAAGGTGTAATTAATATATGGCATGAAGCTAGGATCGATTATCTCCATATGGGTATAACAAAAACATTTTAGCATTTTACAGAATATAAACTACGAGATAGTAGAACGTATTTCTAACGACAAATACGCCCAACAAATAGGCCGGGCATTATCATGAAGAAGAACCCAATCCTATTTCATGAAAGCATGAGAACTATGATTCGGCGGTCAGCAGTGACGAGTTTCCTGACTTTCTCGGTGTTTTCTGGCGTTCGGACGGAAATTAAGTCTTCCAGGTGTGGGTCATCTGAAAAATCTTCACGGCCATCACGAAAAAGACCAAATCACTCGAATGTACTCGTTCAGGATAAGGCATTGTTCCCGTAGACAGTTTTCAACTTCTGGTGTTTTCCGTAGCCGATTTACTCAGATTTAGGCAGAGTTTAATGTAAGCCCGTTGTTCCATATCTTTGTATCTTGACGATAATTGTTCACATGTGTCGCTATAATGCCTGTCTAGAATACGAATCCTTTACGCTACTAAAATAAAAAAATCTATGCAGCTGCAGTACCATGGGTGACTCATACAAACCCTTGATTTATTGAATTTTTGTTTAAATTTTTATGCATGATCAAGGCTACCTAGATAAGAATTATCTTATTACCTTATTATCTATGTAGCCTTGGCATGATATATGAATGTGCACATTCCAGTAACCAAGCTACCTTCTTCACTATGTGACAGTTTACAAAGATGGCAGGAGTTTATATTTTCAGCTCTGACCAACCAAAAGATGATTGCAGCAAAACGTGTATAAAAAAGAAATAGATGAAAACATAAATAATAGATACAGGAAGGGGGTTGGAGACAGTTAAGAAAACCTACTTATGGCAGAAGGGGAGAGAGGGAAAGTTAAAGGGCCAGGACCTTGCGGGGGAAGGTGGAGGGGTTATGTGTATTGTAGGGTAGTAAACAGAAGCGTGGAAGTAAGAAGTCGACCCAAAAGAGGAAGAATGAACTTAAATGAAATTAAACTAAATATTAAATTATGATCGAATAATAAATTGAAGGTAAAAATAAAATCAACACATATGCTATTAACACCCTAAGGACATTAAGAAATCATAAAATAAAACAATATTACGTAAATAAACAGGTAAAATTATATAACATTAAAAATCAAATGTATGAAAAAAACAAATATCATTAATAACCCATTAGAATAAAGCAAAATAAATATAGGTAAAATAAATTAAGTAAAAAAAAAACAACTAAAAATCCTTCAAATTAAATGAAAGATTAAACCAAACCTATTCAACTCTATTAAACTATGAACTATTTAAAGTTAAATAAATAAACAAACATTTTTTTGCAACAGAACTAAAATACAGTACAATAAAAATAGAGATATAACACCAAAGCCACCAATTTAAATCAAAGTATCATAATAATGTATGTAAGGTATAAAATTACAAACTTATTTAATATGTTTCAAAAGGTCCTTTATCAGCTGACAAGCTGTTTTTTTATATTGCAAATGATTCTAAAAAATCTAGTAATTTAGTATTACTTGTAGTGCGTAACATTCTTACTTTTTTTTATTGAAGATTTGTCCTGTAGCTAGGATATCTTGAGCAAATTTTGAACTTTCAGGTTTATAATCTTTTATGCGGTTCTTTGATTCAGTTTTAATTTGTCTCCTAGTTTGTCCAGTATACCATATTTCACACTGAGGGTTTTCTTAACTATTTTCCTACCCCTTCTTGCATCTATTACAAGGTTCTACAAACATTTTGAAAAGTTGAATGCTATGGTGCAAAGAAAATGATTTCTTTACGGTTTCTGGGTCACTTAACACGATAATGAAACTTAAATTAATTGGTTAGCTCTTGTTTTCGAGATAATAGCACATGTCACTTCTCTACATGCCAGAAATATATTTACACCAGAAATTGTCGAGGTTATTTACCATTGCCGGGGCATTTTTCTACTTGTCAAAGCATAATGGCAGATGAAATTCTCATGGAAGCACTTCCGTACAAGTCAGCAATACAACCACTGTCGTCCGTTACTTCATAAGAACTGAAAATCCATCCAGGCAACACCACCACTGATCACGTGATGAACACGCGAGAACACCCAAAGACAATAGCCGATCACGTAATGGCACCATGCTGTGAAAATGCTGCCAACAGTGTAAACATGGGTGCCCAATATTTAGTGGAAAACTTCTATTTAGTGTTTTATCTGAATTAATTGATGAATTTAAAACTTGTAGGAAATTAATCTATTCTGATTGATTTGAGCTGTAATCCATCCTTTGATTGGTCAGAGCTGAAAATATAAACTGCTGGCATGTTTGTAAACTATCACATGCTGAAGAAGGTGGCTTGGCTACAGAAATGTGCATATTTATGTATCATGCATATAAATAAATTAATTTGGCGGAGCTGCGGTTTATTATTTATTTCTACTTTCAGAACTTAGATTAACATTTGTAAATAACTCATAGAAATATTCACATTTACGACACTTACAGCTCGAAGGTTCGCTAGCAAACTTTCGTTGGCAACTCGGCTCCTACGCCACCTATCCGCACGCGAGTTGGACGCTTTCCTGGGAGCAGGCGGCCCGTCCAACGTTCCAATTTTGGCGCGTGTACGTACCTTAGTTTCGGAGGTGGGTGCTCGAAGTCTTAATTTGGATGGCAAGTTTATCAATCGCATTGAATCCAGTAATTTCGACAGACGCTCCTGTAGAATATAAACTGTAGAATTTTACCTTCAATTTAATCAATCAAATAATTTCGCGATATTTCATGGCTTTCTGGTTCTCCCGATTTCATGCCTCCAAGAATACTTTCTATGAGATTACTTTAAAGGAGCGTATCTATATGTAATAAGTCCCAGAGAATTCAGCAATTTATGAACAATACCTTCACAGAAAATCAGAAAAGTGGCGGTTACACCTAGAATTATTGGAGAATGCTCTAAAAGACCGCCTTTGTCCATGCCTCGTAATTTTTCACTACGTGAAGGTTTTCAGTCTTCATTAGTTACTTTACCTTATACGATTAATCTAAAATAACAAAATAAAAAATTAAAATAAAGTTATTATGTTTTTAAATCTCTAGCTGATTTTTAAGTTAGCATAATAAAAACAATAAAAATTCATAATAAAAACATTAAAAATTTTAGACTTTACTCTCAAAATTGCAAATATTTACTTGAGTCTATCTTAAGAATCTTTTGCTAAAACCTAATAACGGATGAGTTCTTGACGTTCGATTGTCTTTTATTCTCAGATTGGAATCAACGTATCCTCTGTCTGGCTAATAAAATAGAAACATCGGTTCAATAAGTTGTAAAGCCTCCGCTAGTTTGAATGACAGCAAGTGTACGGTTAAGGTAGAGTGCTGCAGCGCATTCAGGTCAATGATGCCCATGGATTTACCAGAGACCCAGAAAAAACTTTAAAACTCAGTAATTCGCATACGAATGCAGATAAAAAGATGCGATTTGCACAGAAACGATTGAAATGAAGTCTGATATTTTTCCAAGGAAAAAAATTAATCCTAGAATTGTTCGGTTTTTGACCAACAGATGGCATTGTAATGTTGACAGAAGCGGATGCTGTCTAACAAATCCAAAATCTGTTCTATTGGGTTAAGATCCGGATGCAGTCAATGGTAATTTCCTGATCCTTGACATATATTCATTTACAGTCTTTTGCAGATGTTGGTGCTTAATTCTCGTTGAATTCCCCGAACTCACTTTATCTGATAAGCAGCTAATCGGAGGATTTGCCTATTATCTCTTGAAGTCGTGGATTTCGGTCGGCCAGAATGTCGTTTTTTAGGCTCAGAAGGTTCTTTACTTAAGATTGAATAATAACAGCAACACTTCTACCAATTTTCTTTGCAGTTTCTACAACACTTAGTCCTTCATTTTTGCATTTCTAAATGTCTGCTATTTCAATATCAGTTATGGCATTTTTGGTTGGCAATAGCAAAAAGAAATTAATAAATTTGAAACACCCCGAAATGCATAGTAAGCTCTCCCTGAAATTTGCATGTTAGTTTTTTTTAATGAAAATAAAAATTTTATGATCAAGTTGTGCAGTTATTTATATCTATAGGATAGAAATTTTGTCCATTTTTGAGAAAAATCAATAAATCAAAATTTTTTACAGAATTTCTCTATAAAATCAAACGACATTTTGTTGGAACATTTATAAGAGTGTTATAGCTTTGATACTAAATTGATTAAGCAAATTATATAATAATAATTTTTTTCTAATTTATTACTTATATTAGTTATATTTTAGGGTGTACTGTACCAGCCACTATATATTCTGACAAAGATATACTTATTATGGTCAAACAAAGCGGAGGTCGGGAGTTTTGAAACATCTTGTATTCATTTTACCAACCTTGATTTCTTATAATTTGAAATTATTAAATTAAAAGCATTCGAGCTAAATTTTAAAGGTTCTTAAAATTCCATATTTTTATATTTAAAAAATAATTTTTACATAAAATAATGCTGCATACAGAATATGATATGATCGAAATAAAAATTCTGCTTGTAATGCGAAGTTCAGACCGTTAATGATGCCATTCTCTTTATTTCCGAATGCCTTAACAAAACAATGAACAAATGAGAAACTCTGAATCGCGTTTTTTAATATAAATTTCAATGTTCAAATTACATGATATTTTATGGCAATGTTTGATAATGACTACGGTTATATTATCTAAATTTATGTACAAAATGATGATTTGGTTGGTTGATGTGTAATTACTTGCATCCTCTATGCAAGATTAAATTTTATTCTCTACGCTCGTTTGAAATTAACGGATCAAAACTGGACAAGAGCAATTTAAATAAGACATTTAAAATACAGATTACCAAAAATTAGAAAAATATAACAACCCAAAAGTTGACGGGATCCAGCAAAAACATTGCGTAACCAAAAACTCCGAAACCTAACCCGAAAAAGTTGAGAAAAAATTGTTTTCGACGAAAGTGGATTTTTTTTTTTATGGTCTTATGAAAACTGTTGATAACCCAGGTCTTATTTACTTGGCCTTGTGAAGGCCTATTAGTAATCGATAAGAAATAAAAAAAAACGCAATATATTACAAATTAAAAAGTATCTGAAAGCTTAGAAAACCCTCATTCATTGTATGTACGTAGATTCAACATTTCTATTCAAACACAGAACTTAGAAAAATGTTTATGGTTCCTAAGAATTTTAGATTTTTTTATCATTAGTATGTCAAATTCTAAAAGATAACTGCGTCTGTTTACTTTAGTTTTATTTTTAGCCTGTCTGCTTGGTTTTTACGTTGCGTTAATTTTTATGAACACAAGAGCATAGAGCATGACTTGTATATTCCTGATTCATATGACCATTCTTTTAAACTTAAGGGTAAAAAACTACTTGAATCTTTCAGAATTTTATATTAAAAACGTTTATTAAGTATAATAGATAAGTTCTTTGAGTTAGCTACATGAAAATTTTATTGTTTTGATTACAGCATCCCCCAAAAATCCCTAATATTGTTTTGATTACAGCATCTCTTATTTATCCAATCAACATTTGTTTATTATTTTAAAAATACATTAAAGACCTATTCTCGCCGTTCTCTTCTTCTCTGATGGAGCTTCACTATTATCAAGTAAATTTTGGGAAAAGTGAAGATTAACAATTGTCGATTTCGAGAATTTTAATAAATTCAATTCAAGAGGTGATGACTATGAGGTAGTTTACGCATCAAATAATATATCAGACTAGCTAACCGGCGTTGCTCGGAGAAAAATGTAAGTTTTTTTTTAATATTTATTTTTACGAGATAGAAAATAAAAGATACACTGTATTCCCGCAGTCACAATTTTTTAACGCCGGCAAACCCCATTCATCCCCAGATAAATTGAAATTTAAAAATAAATTACAATGGAAAGGAAGAAAGAAAAAAATAAAGTCCGTTCTTAGCGAGCACTTAGAAGCCAAGAGAAATATACGTGCCAACTTTCAAATTTGTAGGCTTCATAGTTCTGGAGATTTCGTAATGAATGAATGAATGAATGAGTGAGTGAGTGAGTGTATACATTTTTCGCTTTCTCTTTTATATCTATATAGATTATATAAAAAAGCAAGATCAACTGAAATACTCAAATAAAGTTGCCATCGGGATATTGGAGATATAAAATGCTTATAGATTTCCTTTTATCTTTTCAGGCGCAACATATTCATTATGCAAACAGAAATTTCCCTTTGCTTTCCGAAGGACTAATTCTAGAGATGTTTGTTTGTTTAATCAAGAGCCATGTAAGTTCATGTTTGATTCTCGTTTTCGTTGTTTGCTGAAATACTGTCGTCATTTTATAGTTCATTAACATCAAAGTTAAAAGCCGGTATCATCGTTTTTGGAAAAGCCTAAGCTAAAAATAATAATCTTAAAGTTGCTCAAAATATTCATTATTAAACGAAAAGGACGAAAGCTCAAGGGTTGAAATAAACATTTTTCATCGATAAATAGCAATAAAAAATGAAGTAAGAAAAAACATTTCGTGGAATTATGAATCGATAATCGATGCTCCTCTTCCTCATGACTTCTTCGTTTGTCCAACAAATGCTAACGAATACATTAACAAAAGCTATAAATAATTTATTTAATCATTTAAGTGATATTTTTTAATTACACCATACTGTTTTACTATTTTATTTACAGCTAACGTTAAGGTCTCGAGATTAGAGCAATTTATTTGGAATTCATCTTGTAGTGCTTCATTAGGCTCCATTCTGTAATGAGTCTGTCTGTGTCTGGAAGCGAAATAAACACATGTTAATGAAACAAGCAATAGCATTTCATTTACGATATTTTTCTCCAATAATCTGAAACGAGAGGTTATCTCAATGAATTTCATGTCGAGATTAAGTAATCAGTGAATCATGTGAATATCTATTTTGAGTTTTAATTTGATTTGCAAACACTCTCTAATCCGAACACTAGACATGCTGGTTTGTAAGATATTTAGCTCAGAAAATTGCACGAACTTATTATCCTTTTTTAAAATTAAATGAACTTTGAATCATTTAATTCAGGGTTAGTCAAAATTATGTTAACACTTAATGGTAGAAATCATTAATTCGCAAAACATAAACTTAAGTGCAAGACGGCTGACGGAATGATTTCAATCTGTTCGCCATCGTATTCAACACACAATCTGTACTCTCTCCGGTATTCTGCGAAATGCATGTCCGGGCTTCGAATGGTACCATTTTTCGCTGGTTTTTGTGTGTTGAACAGGAGGAGACAGCTCTGTAAATCATCTTGAACTTACGTTATATTTTGTGAGTAAATAGTTTCTTCCGTTTTATTTGAGGGCGTCTGAGGCCTGTGATTGGCTGTCTAAAGCTTCCGAAATATCTCGCTCTAATAGTTAGCACATTTAAAGATTTGCTCAGTGTGCTCGTACAATATGCAAAGCTCATATACGAAATCCATAATCGTTAATTAAATAAAATAATGACCACCATCACCCCTAAAATAATATTGACTAATCCTGTACTTACAGCTTTTTGCAATCGATAAAATGTAGTTTGCAATTGGTAAAATGTAGTTTGCAATTGAAAAAATAATCTTTTCAATTGAAAAAATGTAGTTTTCAAAATAGAAAATGCAGTTTTCAAATTAGAAAATAGACAAAAAAATTCATAAAATATAAGTCAAAGAAACCAAAGAATTTAATTATATATATTGTTATAGTACAATAAATTACAAAATTTTATTATATAAACATTAGTATTATAAAATTAAAGATTATTATACAAATTACTGTAGATATAGTGTAAAACTGTAAAATAAAAACATTGGATATTACGCCGTATTACAAGGAGTAATTATAGTAGCTGTATACAATAAGAAACATACAGTAAAAAACACAAATTCTATTCTCTTCTATTCATTGTCATCATAATTATCATTTTGAGGAATGTCTGGAAGATCATTTAAAATTTCAGTACGCTGAATGCACGGTACTAAAAACTGCCGGCTATGAACGACCCAACCATTGCAGTCGCGGGGGGTTATTTGCGCTGCTGCAGTTGAAATGGCAGCGAGTAAGGCTGGCCGGTCAGGCGCGTGATCGCAGCGCACAAGCAATTTTAGTTTGCTGAACGCTTCTCTACAGGGTTTAGGAACGGACTATACGGCGGTAGATAAATTACTTGGCAGCTGTGATCATCAAGTAGCTGCTTCACTTGGTTAGTTTTATGGAATGGAACATTATACATAATTACATGTAAAAACTTTAATGTTTTACGTGTATGTAAATTGTGGAAATCTTATTACAGTATGTATTTTAGCCTATATTCGAGTTACACACGTTCGCTAAGCTCATCTTGCCCGTCGTCTGCTTAATTTCGTCGCCGTTTATGTAATACAAATAATTGCCACTAGAGGTAAGAGAGAGTGAGGCTAACTAAGCTCCTAATCTAGAACTTTAGGGCTAACTGGGACGCTTTCTTTATTTTATTATGTAAATTATTTTGTTTCTTTGACTTATATTTTATGAATTTTTTTCTATTTATTTTCTAATTTGAAAACTGCATTTTCTATTTTGAAAACCACATTTTTTCATTTGAAAAGATTATTTTTTCAATTGAAAACTACATTTTATCGATTGCAAAAAGCTGTAATAAAACCATGGAGAACAATAACAAACATTTTTCACAGTCAATAAGTCACTTACTATTTTTCAAACAATTTCAATATGTTCATCATTCTATTTATAGCTGACGCAGTTTTAGATGCAAAATTAACAAAAGCAGCAAAAGTGATCTTTTCACTTCCGGTTTCATTCACAATGAAAACCTATTTTCTTTGCTTTTCAATAGCAAAGACAGTCAATTTCCCTTAAGTGAAAGCAGGGATGGATGAAGGTAGAAAGGATGTGAATACGACTATTGTATTTGCTGGAAAACGAAGTCGGACATCGCTTTCGTTGAGAGGCGTGGTTTCACTTTTTTACTGCTGATTTTAAGGGGGGTTTTTTTAAACATTATTTCCAATATATTTAACAACGATTTTGTATTCAGGGTAACACAATCTTTATGAAACAGCGCTTTATTTTGTAAAGAAAATTTCATCCAACATCCCTATTACGAAAGCAGCCGACCGCTTTTATCAAAAGGACGCCGCGTAAATTTCACGTGATTTCATTGACGAGACGAAAATAAAAATAAAGAATCGCTAATGATTTTAATCTGAAAGAAGTTTATACAATGAAAATGGTAACCTAGGAAACTCGAACTCTAATGCAGCTTCACCTTTAAAAATCCTTGAATTCTCTTGCTTTATTTCTTTTTTCTGTTTTCCTCAACCATCAGATTCTTTTGAGAATGTACATCGATACAAACCAAGTTACCTCCGCAAAATCTCCTCTTTCGCTTGTTTTGTTCTCTCAACCAAAATTACTTTCTTACTTTATATAAATATTAGGCAGAATCAAAAAATAACCATAGCTTTGCCGTTGTCTTTTTATTAAGATTACTTTATGATGCTTCCTTGTGCAAATATTAAATTAAGAAATACCTTTTTTTTAATTGATATAAATTTGGCATGGACCCAAGATTTATTTTTGGGGGGGGGGGGGGAGCCAAATACATATGTGAGAAAAATATATGGTAAAGTGCATCAAATCAATATCAATACTCCAAAGTTTCATCGTGTACATCTTATTTTAAGTCAAAATCAAGTATTTGTACATAGGCTTACTTGATTTAGAGGGAGGAGGACGCAGATGCTTACCCCCATCCTTGGCTAAGCCCATGGTATGAAAGCATTTTTAAAGATTTTTAATATAATATTCCAGAACTAGACGACTAAATAATTATAGACGACAATATTTAATCGACAGGTAAATTTTTATGTAAATTAAAACTTTAATAACATATTACTTATTAAATGTTTTCTTATACCTACAGCGTTTCGTCATATTTATGTAATCTACCGAATTTTTATCAATTTGAATAGTTTCGAGGCATGTTTTTATGAGGCGGGACGTGGATTTTATAATAAAATTCATGACGTCTGGAAATCTTTTGTCATAGAAACAAAAATATAATCTATGAAACTTGCCATGTTCTGGGGGGATTTTTTTTTTAAAATAAACTTTATGTTCTTCCCTGTTCAAGTGCATTTCTTCTGATACGCAAACATTTATAGCATTGCTAACAATTTACAGCAGGTGGCAGTTATTTCAATTTTATATAATGAATATGGCAATGTATTTTAAATTTTAGGCAAAAGCTTTTAATAAGTTATTGTACACGTCCAAAAAACATCGGTGACATTCTAGATTATCTCGTTATTAAAGTTAAGTAATTATTGTTGACATTAAGCATGTTGTTTCATTTATTTTTCCTACGTATGCATTCTCTTGGAATATAATTATCATGAAACTGTAGCTTCTTTATCGCGCGTTAATTAATAGATTACAGGATTAATTTTAATTAATAGATTACAGACTAACTATTTTTAACATTTTAATTAATAGATTACAGATTATGTAGAAAGGCATTAGCTAGTTACTACTTATATATTAGAAGTTTTCGCCTTGGGTCCGGATTTGCTGTTTCCAGAACATCATTCTATTAATAGAGAGGCACTGCCTGGAAAAATGGAGTTACATGTTGTCATTAGTGATAAAGTTTAACTAACTGATTATAAATATGGTTGCATTTATTTTTCCCTACATAGGCATTTCTTACTTTATCGTGGATTAATTAACAGATTATAGGATAAACTTTAATTAATATGTTTATGCTTTAATGCCTTCAATTATCTAATCAAGTCATTGTATAGACGTTTACAAAGTTGGCTCCGTTCAGCTAGAGTTAGATTGTCAGCTAATCTTATACATCGTAATGATGTAATTTTTCCCTTTATAAGAACTAACGTTGATCTACCTAGAACAAGTACAGTCCTGGATAAAATTATAGGACCGGTCAAGAAATGCAAAATAAATTTATTTGATTCAGAGTCCTGTGTACAGTATAATTTGTAATGGATAATAAAACATATTTCTAAGAAAAAAAAACAAGTTTTAAAAAAATAAAACTAGCATCATCTTTTTTTTTTCATTTGTCAGATACAAAACGCAATGGACAAAATTATAGGATCAGTGTCAATGACAACAAAATTTTCTACTTGTATTGTTGCAATTATTTATCTACAACAATTTTAACGTAAACTAAAACTTTGTTTGCTTTCTATTTAAACAGTCATCGACTTAGCCAATTTTTTCAGTTTGTCGAGTGGGATATCAGCCTATGCTTTTGTAATGGCACTTTTCTAATCTTTTATGGTGTAAAACTGCTTTCCACCGCAATAAACGCTTCGGACCACATCGCCCCACAAGTTCTCAATGGGATTGACATTAGGACTGCACGCTGACCAGTCCAAAAAACGAATTTCTTGATCATGAAGCTACTGTTGAGTGGATACTGCACGGTGTATGGGCGCGTTATCTTGCTGAAAGACAAAGTCCGGATCGTTCAGTTAGTCTCTAAATAGCAACATATAATTTCCTAAAACATCTTGATAATCGTCTGCATTTGACTTCGGCTTCACAAAACACAAACTTGATTTGTCGTTGGCAGAAAAAGCAGCCCAGATCATAACGGAATCCGCCTTGCACTCGTCTTGAAAGAAACTGTTCTGGCTGCCTGAGATCATGCCAGTAGAATCTTATGCCATCAGGCCCATCCATATTAATTTTTTTTCGTCACTAAAGATAGTATGATTCCACAGTTGGGAATTCCCAATGTACTGTTTCGCAAAGGCCAGTCTTGCACGCATGTGGCTTGAAGTTAATTTTGCTTGGATTTATGTTTCGTGCAAGTGCTTTGGTGGATGCTTGGAGTACACGACGAGTTGTTCTGTCTGATACAGTAAGGTTCAGAGATGACGTGATGTTAGAGGATGTTGCTCCTGTGCTGGTTGA
>JAHWFO010040814.1:245853-264802 GCA_023313115.1 Rhysida immarginata
TGTCAACAATTTCGAAGGCGATCGAGAGCAAAGAAACGATTGCTCGTCGTTCGTCCTCCCCCGCTGTGATAGGCGGTTGTGCCGACTGCTCATTGGGGGAGCTCGAAGAAAATCAGCCAATGAGAAGCAAGAAAAACGGCAATCGAAAAAAAAAAACATAGCTGGTTTCCGGAAGAAAAGGAAGAGAAAATTTGGACGTTAAGGAGATAGAAAGCAAGAAAACGGCTTCGAAAGGAATTGAGCGATGGAGATACGACGGCGATGGGCGATGGCGAAGGAATGTTAGGAGAAAAGCCCTTCAGCCGCGAGACGGAAGATCTCGGATAGCTCATCAGGAGTTGCCAAGAAGAGTACGGAGAAAGGCATAGAGAAACTCCAGGTTCCCGGACGAGTGGAGGCATTAAGGCCATAAGAAAACCTCATAGTAGCGAGAGCCGTGGACCTACGCCGAAGACGCCGAGCTCAACTTCACGCAACGACGGGCTAAGACATCCTTCAAAAACATATTATTCGACTTCAGCGAGCAGCCTGAACTTTCCAACGACGTTAAGGAAGGAAGGTAATCCATACTACAGGAGCAAAGTTTCCTCGCTTGGATTTGCAAGTAAGGGGGGGGGGGGGGCGCTTTCGTGGTCACGTGACGCGCGGCCGCTCCCTTGCTTGAGCGGGAAAGAATTCGCTGTAAGCGTGATTTCATACTAGTGGATAACTTTAGAGATACATAGTTAAGAATAGACTATAAGTGTGTCTTTGTGTTTGGAGCTATTCTAATGGTGCTCTTTAGTATTATATTTTGATAGTTTTACCGGCGAGCACCTCATTACTACGAACTGACGGGTTACCCACTGCGGGAATATCGTTGCTGCCACCACTGCCTTCTCAAGCTCACCATAATTACTTGTGACTATATTAAACTTATCTCAATTTAAATAGACTTTTGTTGTTTAAAGAACTGAACTTTATACGATTTTCATCAAGTGTAGATACTTGAAAGAACTTTGATTAAATTTTGTTTATTTATTTTACTCGATGTTCCCTCTCTGTACGATTTAAAACATTAACAGAAGAACCGTTACACTCTGTCTTCTTTCCTTTCTCATCAGTTCAGATCGAATGACATATCACACGCCATATGCTGCCATAGTTCTAAAGACCGAGTGACTGCCGCCCCCGCAACTCCGACCCCACTGGAACAATTTGGCCTAAACTTCATTATTATACTTCTAATAGCCAGCGTGCGAGCATGGAGTGGCGATACACTGTATTCTGGGACATTAAGGGTATCATTCATGTCGATTTTCTTGAAGAACGTCGAACGATAAATGCAGCCTATATTGTTTTACTTTGAGGACGTCCCTGAAGCCGACATTAAGGAAAAAGTGAGCCGTCCTTACCAGTGGTCTTTTTCTGCAAGACAATGCCAGACCACAAATGACTATGGACACACCAGAGACTTTCAATAGAGAGACATGCCATTTCATTATTTTCCCATAAAAACTTGGAAATTTAACTGAACGCGCCGAGTAAAACTTTCGTTGTACAAAGTTTTTTTTCAGTTTAACATTTTTTTTTACTTATGTTTTTAATTTTAAAATTATTTTCTGGACATCTTATATTTAAACAGAAACGGCAAAAAAACATTTTAAATTTCAAGCAATTTTATTTTGTGTTGAAAATAATTTTCACAAAAGTACAAATTCATCAATTCCTGTTAAAACTTAAATTGCTAAATAATTTTATAAATATTGCTTTATGTGCATTTATCATGCAAAAATATCAACATAATTCCTAATGTATATTTTATAATTCCCATTATCAGAATCTAAACATGATAAAATTGAACTATGCGAAAAATGAAATATACAAATGCTAATGAATCTCACATGTACAAATTTATAAAAGACAAACAATCCATCAGGAAGAAGTACGAACAGTGAAAATGTAATCACTACAGAAATCTCGAACATCAACTATAGATGATTATAACACTGTTATATAAACTTTGCCTGAATTTCAGTTAATTGTTTTCTGGCTCTTTGCAAACTTATTCTGTATTTATTTAGCTTCATTCGTAGTCGCTTTTTTCGGGGTGGCAGCTAGTTCTCTTGCTGCCTGTTTTTTTCTGCTTTTTTGGTGGTGGTGTATTGAGAAATGGTAATTTTCTTTTGACACTTGCAGTCTTTTCTTCCTGAAGTGACTCTTTGGGATCGTCTTTTCTTCATTGATGATCTGTTCTTGGTATTGTGAAGGTTCATGGTGCTGTGAAGTGGATGTTGCACCATGAGTTGATATTTTCCATGTTCTTGTAAAAATGGTGGGAACTGCTGATTTAATAGACGGCTTCTCTTGCAGAACTGTTCATTTGTGAAATGTGCTGCACATAGTACGTAATTTTTACTGATTTTTTCAAAAGTTTCAATAAGCAGGTCGCTTCTTCCATAGGCTGTTAACCATATTTTGCACCTACCAATGTCAAAAATATAAAAACTTTAAGTTAATGACAGCAATAAACTAAGAAAGTATAATTATGCATATGTAATGAATATCATAAAATGAAAAAACACGAACTGATTTATTTTTGAAAAATTTCGTTAATCAATTTCAAAAGATTTTTATTTGGATTTTTACTATCTTTATTAAAATTAAAAAATAAGAATCATAAACATAATGTAATGAATTTCATAATTTATAATAGGTAAAATTGCTTATTTAGGATTTAATTTGATTTTTTTTTTTAAATTTTTGGCGCGTTTTTTAAAATAATCGATATACAACCTGTGACAATAAAGTTCGGTGAATGATGGCATATTGAGAGTGGATTGCTCGCTTACATGAAACAGCAGTTACTATCCTTCAAAGTAATCCCCGTCGATGGTAATGCACTTCTGGGAACGCCTGTACAAGTCCTGGAAACTCCTGGCGTAGTCGTTTTTAGGGATAGCCTTCAGTTGGGTCGTAACATTACGTTGGATGTCTGGCCACTTCGGGGGGCGTCTTCTACGGTGTTCCGGCCTCCTCGGAACCGTTTAAACCACTCATAAACACACTTCAAAGTAATAGCACTTTCTTTGTAAACTGTTGTCATCATTTCATGAGTCTCTTTCGTTCGCTGATCCATTTTGGGTTTCGACCGCGCGTACTACGCCTTCTCTCTTCAATGCCCTGTTTAAACACAATAAACACACTCGCAGCGCTGATTCTCTCAAATTTGTTTAAACATGTCTCGACCTGTCTAGGGCAGGATAAGACGATGGTGCACTCTTACGACCGTTAGCAATTTGACGTCATTCACCGAACTTTATTGTCACAGGTTGTAGCTACTATAGTAAAAAATTATGATGACAATATATTTTTGGCTTTTAACAATATATCGGATTTTAACAATCAGTGTTTTTTCGTTTGTTGGAAAAAATGAAGGCTGGATTGTTGTTAGGCACTATGGAAGTTAACAATTTATAAATAAGATATTTACTGTAAATTTTATCATGTCGGGTAATGTTACGTTTTGTTGCTGAACACGTAATAGTAGCTGACAGTTTTGTTACGTTGTGCGATCGTTAAAATGCATTGTTATGTTTGAGCTGTAGCCAAATTCATTCAAGAGAGGGGGCAAAAAACGACTTTTCAGTAAATACAGCAATCCAATTGTTGGACTAAAACAATGGAATTCAAAGCCTGTGCACAGACCAGGGGATTAAAAGACTATGCTGTAAATAAACGTACATCTCAGGCTCCGTTTGAAATCTAAAGAACGAAAGGTGCTTTACACCAAGACGTTGGGCGCAAAATTTTGCAACACACCGCTGACCAGACATTCCTTAGTAAATCAATTTGACAAGTTCTGTGATGGTTTCGCTCCTCGATTTGATCGTTGCTAAACTTTGAACATCTAGCGAAACTTATAATCGAAACTATGACGTCGTCGTCGTCGTCGTTACAGCGCCATCTGAAGATATCCAATGAAACACCTAAGAGTCCGTATTACATGAAAATTAAGTAAATGACATGTCTCCTTATTGAAAGTCTCTGGGACACACAGACAGAACACAAATGGGATATCTTACCACATTCTCCATACAGCCCGGATCTCTCCCCTTGCGACTATCACCTTTTTGGACCATTGAAAGAGTTCTTGGGAGGGCAGAGGTTCGGCTCCAATGAGAAAGTGAAAAAGGCTGTCCTGACGTGGTTTCGACATCAGCCTGAAGATTTCTACAGTACAGGTATCCAGATGCTCCCAGAACGCTGGAAAAATGTGTAGAGAAGCAAGGAGAGTTCTTTGAGAAATAACTGGTGTGCGTTTGTGTGTGTTTTTTTTGTAGTTTCCTGATTTTGTAAAAATAAAGTCCAGGCTACTTTTATTCATCCTGGTTTCGCCACTGATATATGAGGGGCGATCATAAAAGTCATTACAACCAGAAGGAAAACTGAGAGATGGGGGTGATGCTACATGATGGTAGCGTCAGTCCTTCTCCACATTTACACCTCCCAGGGTACACACTTTTCCCAACAATGGACGACTTGCTGGATGCCACTTTTATAGAAGTCCTCCTTTTAGCTATTGAGGAGTTGCTCCAACTCGAAGATGACCTTAGTAATACCGTCCACGAAGCAGCGAGGGAAGAGGAGGAAGTCCCTAGGGGCCAGGTCGTGCGAATACGGCGGATGGGGTGGTATTTCGAATCCCAGCTCCCCCCGCAACGCGCATGGTCTCATGTGCGGAATGTGCTGGCGCGTTGTCATGCAGATGATCTGTTCCACGGTGATATGACGATCTGAGGGGATCATCGTCTCCATTTGCTTCGCATTTTGTGGTTCGTCACAGATGAAGGGGCATCCGCTCCGAGGTTAGTCTTCCACGCTTGTCTGGCCACTGGAAGCGTCGACGCTACATGGCTACTCGTAAGATGGAGCATTGTCACCACAAACGGCCACCAAGTCCTCATGGATTTGTTTGGCGTTGTTCCCCTTCAAATGCAGGAACCTTATCGCGGCTCGCACCTCCGATTTTCCAAAGGGCTTCGCCATGTTGCTTTCGACGCTCTGGAGGCGTTTAGCGGTACTACACCAAACTCCGCTTTGTATCCTCCAGCACTTGAGGGATGTCGCTTCCCACTGGCACCACACAATCATTGATTGTAACGACACTTTATGACCGCCCCTCCTACTTTAATTTGAAAATCTATTCGGATACTACGTTTCATGCAGGATAAGTCTCCTGTGATAAAGTAACTTTTGAATTATTTTTGAAATCTAACGATAAAAAAGACTAAAGCATTAATTAAGACAAAGGAATTCTCCCATTTCATACATTGGGTTGTTTCATATAGTCCAACAGTCAAGTCACGAAATCGCTCTTCCTGCTATAGATCACGTGGTAGTGACGTTGACTAAGTTTCTCAGCCAATTAGCGGCTGCCCTTAGCCTCATTGCACAGGTCTTTTATTTATCGTTCATATTTCGTGCTTAAAGTGCGTTTTAATATCACGTGCTCAAGCAACATGTCAAGCAAGAAAGCATTACGATTCTTCTGAGGAAAATTAATTACGCATTAAATGCAAAAAAGGCCCTTTTAAGGGCCATCAATTTAACAGTAATTTATTTAACAGCAACCTCAGTAAGAGGCTAAATTTTTAATTCAGCTGGTTTCCATGGTAATGCAGTGATTGACTGTTCTCGTGACTCGCTAGTTGGAGTATTGGCTGATTCCACGCAAGCTAATTTGCAAAGACATTAATAGGTATCCATTATAGTAGGAATTACCAAATGCCCTTGCAAAACGAATGGGTTCAGTCCATATGCTGAATAAATTATTTCAGTCAGATCAAAGCAGTTTGTAATTTGATAGAGCAAAGCCATGTGAAATTAGTGATTTTCTACAAATTCCAAATTGAAAGTAATGTGTCCGAAACGTTTGCCAAAGTCAATAAAGCACAGAGTATCGGCACGACCAGTGAAAGAATTATCCAATTATCTGTAGACTAATTATCCAGAATTATCATTCGTAACGGTGATTATGATATCGACCATAAGCCAGGAGACGGTGCAATTAAAACAGCATCCACATTACGAGAGCTCAGTGCCGACCTTTTCGACAGTTTACAGAGATATGGCATCTACGAGCAAGATTAAATAACTGGATTTTCCACCGTCATGTCTCTTACGAAGGTCATGGTTCTACATAAATTCAACGAACAGCAGCAGTGACACAATAAAGGGAAAAAATGGTTGCTTCATGACAACAGAAAACAAACAGCGCAGTGACATAATAAAGAGAAACCATCGAAATAAATGAAGGAGACGATCAGAGCGAATCATAAGCCACACTAGATCTGTTTCAAGAAAAAAGTCAATTGACCTGCAAATCAACGTTTTAGTTTTAGCAAAGGGGTTTTAGACGAATTTACACGTTAGGTGTTGTTAAGCGTATCCTGAATCAGTGAAGGCGTACTTCCATTCCTTCACTACATTTTGAACCACAAATGTTTTGAAGGAGCTACAAATGTGGTTTATGGCTGTTTCTGACCGAAAGGCAGTTTCGTGTGAACGTGATTTGCAAGGACAATAAAATATTCGTGATTTCTCAAAACCAAATCTGTATATTACATTTATTACTTAAACATAATGCATTATGAATTTTTGCTTCGTGGACAAACAATCACAACTGCATTGTGCTGCCATCAATTGCACGAATGTCGCCAGAAATTAAGCAATAAACAACCATCGTACGCAAAGCAAAACAACACCGAAATCACTAATCCACATAATAATTAAGTGTGGTTTTGCATTGTATATTTGTGTCCACAGTCTTTGGCTTGATTAGTTTGAACCATCGTACGATTGGGTCCCACACTCTTCCATGATGGAGTGAGACTACATGTGTCTATTGGAAGCATGAAGAAAATCACTCTGCATATCCATCAGATTTGGCACCATCAGACTTTCGCTTGAGAGGCAAACTATTCATTGGTCTGAATGCTGTGATTTATGCCATCAGCGATTTCTTAGACCACATTGAAATCGTGTTGGAAGGCAGGTATTTTTCCGATGGCAAGGTGGTCCTAAAGTCCGTACCCGATTTCAAAGTGCTATGACTACACAACCGTGGAACGGCCCGCCTACCATAGAAAGAGGGGATCGTCAAGTTTATTGAGATCGTAGGTAGAGGTCTCGCTGGTCTCAATTGTTTTTCGATATGGCGAGCCAGCAACAGAAAGCGTTTTGAGTCCAGAGCGAAATTCGTATAGTATTCGGAACGAAAGCCCTACTGTTAAGAGCATTAGAAAATGCATCAAGCTTTCCATAACGGGTTTTTTGTGTAAGCGGAAACGCACAGGTTGGCCTCATACCTCTGATGAAAATATCGAGCGTGCTCGGCACAGTTTCCTTCGCAGACGGAGGGGGGTTATATTGAACACCTAAAATCACCATTTCGAAATGTGATGATATGACAAATAGTATTTTGTAATTTATCGCAACTCTGTTTGTTTATTATAAATAATAAATAGAGCATTTGAAATCGGATACGGACTTTCGGCTCGCTCTGTATTTCCTCTGTAGTTACTGCTGGTTTTTTTTATTTTTATTTTTTTTATATGTGTGTCAAACTAGGCTAATAACACTGTCCAACAATTTTTAACTTTCAAAAACTTACTAGGCGAAGAGTAGTTGACTTTTGGTAATTTGGGTGCGCTGATTCCGAATCTGCAAACCGTTTTTCTCTATCGGGTCTCAATTTTTGGTCAATCGCATACTAAAATTTTATAATTTCTGTAAATTAAGGCATTTTAGACCAAACACTATAGATTTGATAGATTGATTTTAATTTCAATTTCGAAATGTAGATTATAAAGTTTTTTGACGTAATTTGATATTTTTTGCTTATAAACCTTTGTTGTTACACATCCACAAATATAACTAAAATTATCTGGATTGTTTTTACAAGTTCCTCTAGACATTTTCATTTATTTAAGTGTCAAATTTACATAAAAATATAAAAATTTTAATCACGATTTACGAAAAGTTGAGACCTGATAGGCAAAAATGAGCGTCATTTTTGTAATCTACGCAAAAAATTACCTTAGAAACGGTGCTTCTCTGTTCAGTAATTTTTTTGTTGTTGGACAGTGTAATCATAAAATAACCCCATATCACGTACGTTAGATTTTACATGTATTTCAGTATGAAGTCGGCTCAACTTTGGTCTCATTAATACACTCTACTTTAGAATGTCATCAATCAAATCCTGATAATGTGATGCAGGTTGGTTATGCATAAGTTCATTGTATAATTTAAAAGTGTTAAATGTTATTTTTATCGAAAGAGACAGTAATTTTATTTCAATTTTTATTTTTTTTCCTTTCCGAGCAATTGTCATTGTTAGGAGCAATTCCTTATGCAATACGCGCGTGAGTGCGCATTCATTCGCTTTAGCATTGTTGAGTTGTGTTCTGTGTTAAAATGAGAGATGTGGAGAAAATAAAAACATCAAGTGCAATATTCATCCTGTGTAATTTTCTTCACGTCCCTGTTCACATGTGATTATATGTGCAAAAAATATAAGTCATTTACATCATAACCACAGGTAATTTCGACAGAGAAGTAGAGAGAATAGGTTGGTTTTACAATTCACCCCAAAGAGCCTCTATGGGACTTAAATCAAATCTCTGTATATGCCAAACAGTCTGACACAATTTTGGAACGAACCGCGAAGTTACAATATAATATGGCGTTTTATCATGCTGGAAGATGTATGGCCTCACTCCATAGCACTTGAGCAGTATCTGTAATGCAGACCTGTATGGAACATCGTAGTACTAAAGGCATCCATATTACTATTCAATAAAACCAATAGCCATTTAATAGCTCTTATAATATCGCTGATCAAGGACAAAGTGTATGTGACGAATTGCATTATGTTGAAATGACTGGATGACAAAATGAATCTGGCACGAAGAGAATGCCTCAAATCAGTTCCGAGGCACACTTAGTTGTAACAACGTGAATGTGATGAAAAGTTACTATGAACAGCGCAGTGTAACGAGCTGTATCATTTCGTCAGAGCAAAAGTCAATGAAATGTCGATCCGTAGTGGCCCATATCCAAACCATAAAAGAAGATCCAAGAATAGCATATTTCAGGTTTTAAATTAAGGTCTGGATTTAAAGCTAGCGTTTGCCTTTAAGTTTGAATTGGGGTATTTTCTTTAACATTGCCAAATATAATGCCATAAAATATCATGAACGAGCAGACCAGTTCGCAAAAAAAAAGTTAAATGTTATTTTCAAAAATTAAATTATTTTCTATACGTTTAAATTTTGTAATGGAAGATGATTAATGAGATGGTTTTATTTAGCTATTTGTATTCTACAAGCTCCTGTTTTTCTCCTGTTGTTATAAACGGATTTTTGATAACAACACTGTCCTTCTTTATCGTTTTCTTCAGACATCTTAAGGTCGCTGAGGAATTTGCTTGTGCCTTTAGGGAATCAGCCAGACAGGGTGGAAGCAGCAACAACAAATACAAAGACGAATGTCTGGCTGGTGAATCCAACCGAGAACAACCGTTGATATAAATCAGGAGACATGTACCCTCTCTCCCTGATTCTATCACAGCATATTTGTATGGTTTGTTCAAATTTTTCTCCCTCTTTCAGTCCTTAAGAAAAATTCTTGTTGTATCGCAGAGAAGATGATTATAATCTTTCCACTATAGTTTATTATCGTAAGATCCCATAACACAGCCACTGATTGGTTTGGAAATACCCTACCATATCTCTATACGTCTACAGTTAAACAAACGTAGACGAAGAACGTAAATTGATTTGATACCTGAGGAAAAGACGTTTTTGATTATAAAAATTGGATTATACATTCAATTTGTGATGAAGAAAAGTAAATAACGTTTTGAACTATTTCGTTATTTATTTACAAAAAATTATATAGCTGATTGGAATGAAATATCTATTTGTTAAAGGACCACACAAAAATTTACCGTTAAAAACAACATTAAGTAAATTATTTTGGGAAATCTTAAATTGATTTCTGTCGACAAAGATTCGTTTATTTTAATTTCTACAATGTGAATCGTATATAAAATCCTAAATTAAAGATCGCGAGCACGCTTTTTTAATCCAAGTTTTAAGAAATGTTTTCATGTAGGCCTATAGATTTTTTCCTTCATCAAAATGGAAAAGTTATTTTAATAATTTTATGTTACTGTGTAAAATAAACATATTTCAAAATAATTTGCACGACTACAACGGGTTCCATGAGGAATACAACACCACGAGCGATCGAGTTTCCGGCGAAACACATTAGAAAACATCTCAAGTTAAATTATGGATGCTGGTGGTAATTCATAAGTTGCCAGGTCGATGGACGTGCAGCTAATACTGATCTCAACATCTTTTACGCTGGCTTCCCCGGATATCACGCTCTGTGAATTTCTTTATAGGGGTATGGAAAGGACACTGTACAAACTGCCACTCTCCCAAGATTGTACGATTAGATAGAGTTTCTCGATGAGGAGATTTAAACTTGCATAGTTCAATTACATTCTTCTGAAATGATATCTCGACTATTTTAAAATTTATGAAATAAATAGAACAATTTGAATTGCGCTACATACGAGGGTTGTTCAAGATATTTTGCCTTCTGGTCCGTAAGTTTATTTGTTAACCGATTTTCAAAATTCTTTTTTGTACGTGATACCAGGGTTCGTACGGGTCATGAAAAACATGGAAAATCGAAAAAAAATTTCCAGGCCTGGAAAGTTTTGGAAAATCATTGGTTTCTGACTTAAGTTTTGGAAAAGATTTGGAAAAAGTGTTTTTTGAACAGATTTAATGTTTTCTTAATAATTATTTATAAATGATATGAATATATTATTCTTAAAAATATAAAAGATTATGGTTTTGGAAAATGTATTGAATTGCCTTGAAACGTTTTGGAAAAGTCATGGAATTTTATTTCTGATCAAGTGTAAGAACTCTGGATACATATATTTGTCCTCTATGTAATGCACTAACACTTTTCGACATAGTCCCCATCCCCTTCCACGCATTGCGCCAACACGTGACTAGTCGGGTGAACCCGTTGGAGAAGAATTCCGGGGTTGTTGTCGACACTAGGATTGGATGGCAGGTTTGGACCCTCTTCTGCAGCACGGTAACGCCCGCCCGCACACGATCACCACACATCAGAGGCGTTGCAGCGCCTACAGTTCAAAGATTAAAAACTGCAGTTCAAAAATGAAAGACTTTGCACCTTGCGACTTTCACCACTTCCCAAAGAAGAAAGAGCGCCTTAAGGGGCATAAATTCCGTTCTGACGACGAGGTGAAAGATGCCATTTAATCCTGGTGTCAACAACAACCCGGACTTCCTCTCCGACGGGTTCACCTTCCTAGTCACGCGTTGGCGCAATGCGTGGAAAAGGATGGGGACTATGTCGAAAAGTGAATAGTGCATTACATAGAAGACAAGCGTAAGCATCACATACAAAAAAAATTTTGAAAATCGGTTAACAAATAAAAAAGTTACGGACCAAGGGGTCTAGGCTGAGCTCATCGACAAGCAGTCGACTGTCGACAAGTGTCGATGGTCACGTGGTTAATGACGCATTTGTCGATTCGAGCTAGCATGAACACGACTTGTCTACAGTGTCTAAAGAGTCTACAGTGTACAGACTCTACACCGTCGATTTTTTAGTGCAGACTTTGACCATCGACAACTGCCTACAATTCTGCCATTCTTGTATACAATTCAAGAGCAGTCGACTATGCACTTGGCGATCGTTATTTCAGAATTTCACAACAGATTTCTTATTAAAATCTTTTTTCCTTCGTTTCCGGCCTGCAGGCTAAATACACATAGCTCAAGAATACACATATTCTAAAAATATTAACAAAAACTTGTTTAAAAATATTTACATACAAGAAGTACTCTCTTGTGCTATAAAACTTGAACTGTGAAAATAATAATTTAGTGTGTCTACAGGTATGTGTTCATGTATGTATTTATGCGTATGCATGGATAAATGTTTAAAATTATGTGTAAATGTGCGTAAACTTGTGTATATCAGTGTATATCATCTAGCCATACGTGTGTAAATTTGTGGATAAATGTGTAATATGCCACTTATCGACGGTTAGATTTTGTCGAGATCGACAGCTTGTCGATGAGTTCAGCCTAGACCCCCAGGAGGTATAAATTCTTGAACAACCCTCGTAAATTATGCTTTCTAATGTAAACGATAAATGCGCTCTATTACATTGTACTGTGACATTTTGAGGAAGTCCCTGAAGCCGACACTAAGGAAAAAGCGACTAGGATTCCTTACTAGTGGTGTTTGTTTTCTGCAAGACAATGCCAGACCACACACAACCAAACTGGCTATAGAAAGGACCCCGATGATCAGGTGACTTTTGAGTGCCCTGGCTATACCTCCTAGAGAGAAGGCCTGCGGACAAAAGATGTATACATTGTTACATCATTATCAAGCGGCTATTAATAGTCGTATCTCTACCAATAATAAGGTCAAATTTAGGGCTTATTATTGGTAGAAATACGATTAACAATAGCCGCTTGATAATAATGTAACAATGTGTCCGCAGGCCTTCTCTTTCTCTCTAGGAGGTGTTAATCGAAAAAATCAGTGTTAATCGTATTTCTGCCAATACAATGCCACCTAAAGAGAAGGCCTGTTCACCGAAATGTCATACATTGTTATATCATCATCAGAGGGCTTATTATTGGCAGAAATCCCTAATTATTGGTAGACATCCAATAATAAGCCCTAAATCTCGCCCTCTGATGATGATGTAACAATGCATGACAATTCAGTGAACAGGCCTTCTCTTTAGGTGGCGTTGATAATAAGCCTAAATTCTGATTTTTTATGATGACGTAATAATAATGTATGACGATTCTGTGCACAGGCTTTCTTTCTAGGAGGTGTTGACATAGCCATACAAAGTCTCCATTGTTACTTCATATTTAAAGCGGTGTATGCATTAATGCGCTTGACGGAACTTTTTTCCTCCACCACTCAACAATACGCACGAATCTTTTTCACATGAAAGTTTCGAAGGAGCAGAAGACCACAAGTGAATGAATTCTGAAGTTTCTAAACAAACTTTAATTTTTAAAAGTCGATGATAAAAATTAGCTAATTGTCATCTTATAAAAACTATGCTATCTATATAGTAATTAATAACCAATTTCTTGATTTATTATTTTATTTAATTAATTTTAAAAAGACTTTTGCAAGGGAGCGCGGTAACATTTTGTTTTGGTAATGTTCGTAAATTTTCCGAGGCTGATGTCATGCATTCGCGAGTGAAACGAGGGCAGGACTGTCGATTTAATAGGACAACGAGAATACGAATACGCATTGGTATCGCGGTGCTTTATAATCTTAAATAAAATAAATATTTAAGGATGCTTACCTCATTTTATAAATTTTTTGGTGACTGCCATTAATGATTTTGCTTCCATCTTACCACCATGTTTTTTTCCCTTTTCAATTCCGCTGTCGCCACCGCGCAACGCAATCGCTTCCAAGGTATGCTTGCGCGCAAACAAAGAATTCGGTATGCAGGTTCGGATGGTTCCTTTATAAGTAGTGAGACAATTTAGCGTGGTTTTCAGGTCCTTTGGAAATGTTATGTGTGAAAAAGGGCCGCGAGACCAAAAAATTCGAGAAACGCTATCGTAAGGAAACTTAAAGTATAGCTCAAGATGAGCCCATGAGGCTCAGATGTTAAATTATCATACGCCACCCCTCAGATGTTAAATTATTGATAAAAAAATATGAAAGAAAATTTCGCAGCCTGGATTCGAACCAGGAAACTTCGGCTCATGGCGCCGACGAGCTGACCAATTGCGCCACTGCGGACATGAAAGCGTTACGCTATTTATGTCCTTTGGGCTTGGTTACAGAGTTCCTTAGTCCGCAATTGGTACAATTGGTCAGCGTATCAACAGCATCAGCCGAAGTTTCGTGTTTGAATCTAGGCTGTGGAATTTTCTTTCCTATTTTTCATCAATAATTTAACATCTAAGGTGTTGCATATGATTAAACCCTCATGGACCCATCTTGAGCTATTCTTTAATGAATATTACGCCTTAGGAAAGATAGTGCTAATATAATAATTTTATTGTGGAATGTCATTCGCACGGGCTTAGCTGGTACCGAAATAATGACCTCAGTTCATCTTTGTAGTAAGAACATATCGCAGACTGTTTAAATAAACATGATGCACCTAACCACTATAAAAATTCCCCATTACAAATATATATAATGAGAGAACAATAAGTATGTTCAATCGGTAGATAAAAAGCAATAATATTACAAATCAAAGTGCTGCCATCCTCGAAAAATTAATTTCTGTTCGCGTGCGCATTCTAAAGGAAAACTCTTTTATCAATGGCTTTTTATCAAATTGATTTCCTTTTCCTATTAGGCAAAATGGCAATTGCTGATCGCAAATTATTTTACGTCTAGACAAATAAATTGGGCAAAAGCTCAAATGCTATAAATAAGATGTTATAAGACTGTTAATTAAAAATCTTTCGAGAGAGTAAGAATTTCGATTCCCAATAGAAAAAAACTTCCAATCAACAGAACATTTAGGTTTGTTTGTTTTCTGTTGTTTTTTTTTTTTTTTATCATTTATCGTTCTATCGAAATGAGGGAAGAAAAGGCGCTTTTATTTTTAAATATATTATCGACAACCGAATCAAAATTGCAATTCCAGATCGAAAAGATCTTAAAACGATTCCAACGTCTCCCCATTTAAAGCAAGAATCGATAAGTGTTTCGCAACTCTTGTTCCCAATGTTAATTCCCTGTCTTCTTCTTCAAAAAAAAAAAGAAAAAAAAAGCGTCTTTTGAGTACATCGCCTTTCCTTTTGTGACGTCACTTTCTACGACGACTCAGCCACTCTTCCTTCGTAATCAAAATTTAATCAGAGGAAATTGACTTGAATTGTCGCCATTATTCAGATAAAATTCACTCTCCATTATTGAAGTCCAATCTCCCTGATGAATACACACTTTTATGAAAGGAAAGGAAAGAAGGGCTAAAACGTCTAAGGCAATGAGGAAAAACATTAAAAACAACAATCGTTCAATAAAATGAAATTTATTTTGTAATCTACTTCACGATCGTTTTGTCTCGGACTGAAACAAGGACCAAACACATTAACTGGATCAACCTATGATAATAAATACGAACCGGAATATTTCCAAAGCGATATTTCAGACTGGACTGGATATCGAAAGTAGCTAAGAAAGGAAAATGATTTGAACTAGCAAGAAAATGTTATGTTTGGCCTAGATGTCTATGGATTATAATGAGTTTTCCCCAGTTACCTTATTCAATTAGGATTCAATATAACGGTAATAAAATCCTTCGTGAATGCTTCATTATTTGATTTTTCAGATACGTTCTTAACATTCTTTCCTCTTCCCAATGCTTTTGGTCAGGCATTCAATGCTTGGGATCTTCAATTTACTGAAATTAGTAAAATAATTGGTTTCCTATCATCGATATTAAAGAGAAATAAACAAAATCTTTTATCGGGTGTGACTCGGCGAAAGGCTACAAGGCTCGGTAAGTTAGCTAAATTTTTGATGAATTTAGGTGCTAAGTGGAATATTGCTGCCAGTCTATGTTTTGATGTAAATCAATTCAACCTCGTTAATAAAAATACTTAAAATGATGGAAAAAGTATTACAAAACATCATCAAAACATTATCACAAAACTTTGTGTCACGTGGTGAAATAGGCGGTATGCAAAATATAAAATGAAAATACAAGATTTTAATTAGCAGTAGAAGATGAATGTACATAGAGAGTTAAATTGCTTGAAAAGTGACATTAATCATGATCATTCATACAGCAACAAACTTTTCAAATAAATCATAAACAGATCATTATAAGCATAACCGAAGACCATCATTGTCGAAAAAGGGATTTGGCCACATAAACTGAGGCGGGACTGTAGCGGGATAGATGTAAATTATGAAGATTCACCGTTGCCTATTCAACTTAATATGAAGCACCTATCCTGCTGAATCGACTTGATAAGATGGTCGGCGAAGGTCGACTTGCCATCTCGGTTAACCCACGCTCTTCTATGTTCGCGGAACCTCTCATAGAAGGATCGGCATGTGGATCCGATATACATGGGCTCCCAGTCCGGGCAAAGTAGCTTGTATACGCCTGAAATTAGACCTTCCAAATTTTGTCCTGGGGCCTGCCTTATTCAATTTCTTTATTCACGACTTTACTGCTTTGCTGACGACGAGTCCATCATGACTTGGGCACGTAATCCAGCCCACGTCATCAGTCGTTTACAAAAAGCTTTATACAGTGTGTGAGCTGGTTCTCTAAGTGGCGCTTAAAGCTGAATGTTAACAAGTGTAAAGCCATGTCATCACACGCAAACGCAAAAACCCTCCAAGGCCCCTCTTCCTATATGGTAGGAAGCTTGAGTGGGTTAAAAATCGTAAGTACCTCGGAGTTATGATTGACTCCAAGCTCAACTGGAACGACCGCGTCCAATATGCGCTTTCAAAGCTAAAAAAGCGAAGTTTAGTCTGACCACGCTTCTGGGGCGAAATACCGCCCTTGTAATGGACAGCAAACTCTTGTTATACAAGGTAGTGATTCGCGCTATTCTACTTCACGGTATGCCTGCTTGGGCTTCTATTTGCAAATCGAGACCTTCCAAAATGTTACGCTCCGGTCCATTGCCCAACTTGACAGAAGAGTTGCCAACAACCTCTCCATCTATGAGAATCTGGGGATAACCCACATTGGTTTGGTTTGGTTTGTTTGGTATTAACGTCCTTTTCAACTGCCATGGTCATTTCAGGACGGCGTTATAGGGGCCGCAGATTTTGCCTCGTAAGGGTTCTTTAACGTGCAGCCGGCAAACGACTACACGGGACCAACGGCTTTACTTCCCTTCCGAAGAAAGTGCGTGATCTCAGGATTTTCCCCATGAAAAATCCTCGTCGTCCTCGGCCGCGGTGGAACCCGCGTCCTCGGGCATCAGAGGCGATCACGCAACCTAACCCACATTGGTTCTTATGTTCAAACACTTCTCAGAACATGTTGCCCAAGATGGAAAATCATGAAAATATTCTGGTTGCTGGTATTTTGGATTACTCACTCGTTATTAGGGGTCCCACAGATTTCGAAGATCCCGTCATATCCTGGGTGTCATTTTTGAGGACATTAACAAGACCGACTTCCCCAACTACTGGATCTCCTAGATCCTAGTTTTTTGGGTTCGTTTTTCGTCAATCTGCAATCTGATTCTCGTCCCCACATGAAGGGACTCTTCTCTGGATGACTTAAGAGGTTCATCAGGCTTCTTTCCCATTTCAGTATACCTCTAATGGTTTACTTTTTGGCGAGCATATAAAGTGAGCTAGGCTCCTGGACCACTCGTGCTACTTTTTCACTACACTGATCGATTGCCCTGTTTCACTTTGTAACACTGTAGCCTACGAAGATGATGTAACATGGAAACCCGTTAGGCATTAAACTTTGTTTCCGTATCACTTTCTTGGTACTTCTTTTTATTAGTTATTCCAATGCTAGTCAATGTATGTTTTTACTATTCTCTGCATATTAATTTACTGTTGGTCAGTCTTTAGATAGTATGGAGTCATTCAACTCCCGCCATTTTCCATTGTTTCGAGAAGCTAGGGAATTCAGATCACGCTAGGAGCTGCATAGTCGCAATGGACTTTCTGCGCTCTATGCGGCACCTAGCGTGATCTGAATTTCCTAACTTGTAAAGTTATTTTATTTATTTAGTTGATGCCCAAAATTAATAGTGAGCTATGTAATGCATTCAATAGTTGGATTATCAATTATTTCTTTAAGATTATGTAGAATACATTAATTTTGGCAGTATTATGCCAATAATTCTGGCTGTATTGAAACTGAAAATGAAACTAAAATTTCTAGCTCACGATAGGGCGGCGCTGCATGCGTTTTTAGTCCGATTGTACATGCAGCGCCATTTTTCAATTGAGTTACCCCCTATCGGGAGCTAGAAACTTTAGCTTCATTTTTCAGTGGAGTTGGATGACCATTTACTATCTAAAGACTCTGACCACAGTCTAAATAAAACAGTCGCCTCACTCAACATCTCCTAAAAAGAAAGCCTGTGCACTGAAATTTCATGCATTGTTACATCTAGGATCTGTTGCCTCACTCCTATAGATTCCATTGTTGTAAACTTAATAATGGACAGAGGCTCTCCATCTATAAGTGTCCATCAGAGACCGACACTAATTCTCATACGGTTTACATTAAGCGAGTCGAAGCGTTCAGGTATTTTTTTTACCTTTGAAGATGAACATTTTTTTAAAACTATTTTAACATGTTTATTTATTTAAGAAGAATTCAGTTAATTTGCATTCATAAATTATTAACTTTATTTTCCGAGTAAACTTTTCCTTTCCGAATATGAATGCATTTATTTATTAGCAAATAGATTTAATTAATTCTTTATTATAGATACAATGTTAACAAATTTATTTATTTTATTAATTAATGTATAACAATAATTCCGAATATTTATTAAAATAAAAAAGAATTTATTTCAAGTTAACTTTTCATATGTGAAAAAATAAATAAAATATGATGCAACTTCTTTTCAAAATTAAAACTTTTTGAGCTTTAAAAAGTGAGAAATTTTTATGTTTCTTATTTTTTTTAGACTTCGGAGTGCGATTTGCAAATTTAATAATATAATACAATCTAATTTTCTCAATTAATTAATTTTAAGGCATTAATTCGGCAAAAAATGTACAATTCACTGGGAAAGAAAGTTGTTCACGAATCAGTTCTACAATTGCATGCCAGGGACGTGAAGATCGCATGTAAGCGTGGTAAAAAAAAATGTCCACATTCTTTAAG
>JAHWFO010040814.1:265202-313283 GCA_023313115.1 Rhysida immarginata
TTTTTTTTTTTGTCCGAAGTACTTAATACGGCAGCTAACATAATATAAAACAAAAGATGAGATATATGACAGTCGACGTCAGCAATGCACAACACTATCGTTTGGATGCAGTCAATATACAGTAAGGATAAGAGACTTCACTGCCTTTTCTAAAAGAATCAGAGGCAATTTTTAGTGTTAGGTGTCGTTAGTATCAATAGCCGTAAAGGCCAGATGGCATTATCAACAATAAAATACAATTGATCTGGCAAGGCATGTCACACGCGTGTTCATCGAATGTCATCTAAGCCTCAATGGGTTCACACGCGTGTTCGTTTGGTGAATCGTTATCGCAGCAAATGCACCTCCGCAACTCCGATGTGCGACAGTGATGAAGACATAACACCCAAATATGTACGAGGGGAAGTCAGTAAGTAAGTTACAGATGGATATAGAAATGAAACCAGTAAGAGGACAGATTTGTAAACTAATTTTATTGCTCCGCATAATCTCCCTGTACATTGAGACCCTTGTCCCATCGTTTTACAAGCCCCTCAAAACTAGTAACATAAAATTATTTGGGCTGATGCCTGAACCAGGCGGTGACTTCCCTTTGTACAGCTTCATCGTCGCTTCGATTAAGAGAACCGAACAGCTTCATCGTAGGGAGAGTGTTCACCTGAAAGATAACGTATGAGAGTGCCGAACAAATGGAAGTCGCTTGGAGCAAAGTCAGGGTATACGGAGTAAGAGGATGTTCAGTCTTCTGGAATGACTTTGCTTCTTACGACTTCCGTTTGTTCGGACCTCTTAAACATCATCTTTCGGTCGACGATGAAGTTGTACAAAGGGAAGTCACCACCTGCTTCAGACAACAGCTCAAGGAATTTTATCTTACTGATTTTGAAGGGCAAGTGCCTCAATATATAGGGAGATTGTATACGAAGAAATAAAATTAATTTATCTTACTGACTTCCCCTCGTACATTAGAGTATATACATAGAATGACATTGTTTACTGTGCAGATGGCTGGATTTTCTCAAGGAATTATGCGATAGTCAGGAATTCTAGTCGGTAACCTATTCATATGGTTATCTTCATATGGAAATCCTTGCATGGCATGAGGATTCACAATAGCCCAGATACTCCTGTTTGTATATTTATTATGTAAGAATGCCCCGTCGCTCTGCAAGATGTTCTATGGTAAACCGTCCAAGTAGTTGTACTGCAAATGCTATTCCAAATCAGTTGTAGACTTTCTACGCCAGTTCATGATGGTGGCTAATTTTATAGGATAACGGTGCAATGTTTCATACATATTCTCCAGACAGTGGTGTATATTAACTGTAAACGCAGGACTAGTGTACTTAAACCATTCTGTCAATAGCGCTTACTTCCATCGATAACCGCTAGATTAATTCGTTTACACCCCCTCCCGACTGAACATTTAAGACTTTGTTTCCCCAATACAATGAACCATTCATCATAACAAACAAAAATAATGAGGCAGCGGTATCGCTTGTTTGACAATAGCACTTTTGTTTTATTTTGCAAACTCCCTGGCGATAATTTATTTATTAGTTTGATAATGGGCTCTTCTCCGTGGTATGAAATGTTACATACGCATCAAATACGATGGTCTTACCCCCATTTGGCAGATTGCGCTGTATTTTAATATGGATCGCCTTTTACATGTGAAATATTTCTATTTCTTTTCTAATGAAGAGAAACCAGAATAAACACAAGATACTTATGAAATGTGGAGATAAAGAAAGTAACTTTAGAAAAGGCAATTTTTTTTTAAATACTACTGTAGCAATTTTTACTATGTTCGCTTACCGTCAAGGTACATTCACAAGAGGAACATGCATAAGACCAAGTTGGCACGGCACTCGCACATGCCGAAAGTGCGTTTAGAGACTTGGTTTAAATGAATAAACTTTATAAAAGTTTGTTTAAACCTCAATTCCGTCTTGTCATATATCTTATTTCAGATTAAATAAACTTTAAAAACACTAGGCAATTAATTTCCCTCTAACCGACAGAACGAAGCCTAACGAAAATATACAATAGTATAGGAAGGCTGCGCCTGGAATTAAATGCTGCAAAGTTACCTGAAATAACCAAACTTAAATCAACAATTTAGGATCGCTAAACACATGGCCACCGCCATCGTACACGTTAATTGTCGAACGTTTCACCGGTCATCGTCATCCGAACGCTCTGGACTACTTCCACGAGCCGCCTTCTAACACTAACTACAAGTTCATAGTTAAGGGTAACTGGTACAGTTTCATTAACTTTAATAGACGTTTATAAACTACCGATTCGCACCAATAGCGAAAGCTTGCATAATTTAAATAATATTTCCCTTTTGCTGTTTACTTTAAAACTTAATATATTCTCTTTCCTTCATTGCGAAGTTTCCTTTCGCGTCTAACTTCAACATCTCAAAAATTACCTCGAGGTAAAGATAATAATTAACCGTAAAAATATAAATTACTGGTAGACCTCAACACGAAAAATTTAAATTAGTAAGCAAATTAACTGACATTAAACATTTGATTATCAATAAAAGCATTGCTTAAAAGATTGTTTGATTGATTTCAAATTTGCTAACATTGTATCTGAATACAACAATACTATATAAAAATAAATATATTTTCTATATTAAAAAAAACTGTAAATTTAAAAATATGAATTTACCGGGTGGTTACCAACAAAATGACACTCCTCACACTTGAGTAATATTGCATTAAAGTGTGGGCAGTAACGAACGTATGACATTGATGATTGATGAGAAAAAAAATGCTTCCAATTTATGTCACCAGGCATCATGCGGGAATGGTACAGAATGCACGGATAGGAACAGGAAAGGTGAAACACACGAAAGAGGTGTTATGTTAACAATTTTATTAGCAAGTGATGGTTACTAAAGGTTTTCAATATGTTCATCAAAGACATTGTAACATGCTACATCAGTAAACCGGCATGATCAACCAGTTGCTCGTAGCAATTGCGATGGATTCTGAGCGGTGGTTCCGTCATTTATAGTTTTTCTAATGTATATATTTTATAATATGTAAGATTTTATATCTGAATTGATATTCTTTAATAATGTTATATTTCATTTTTTTTTTTTTTTGCTTTAGAAGCCGATATTTTTCAACCTAATTGTTGTTACAGCGATTGAATTGTTTGCCTAATGAGGCAACAATTCCTTATCGCAGCTTTTCTTGGTAAAAGTGGAGGAAGTCGGTTTTCTTGATAAGTAAAGCTGCTCGTGATTATTAAAAAGACTTACTTATGCTGCAGCCACCAACCGAAGAGGCAGCCCACAGTAGGGCTGACGAATTTTGACGCTATCAGTCCAGATGCAACTACGAGTAAGTTATGTCCGAATTAGATTTGGTTTCCCTTATGTATCGATGAGTCTTGCAGCGGAGCCACTACTGGAAATGAACGATTAACGCTGTGGCTACAGTCACGGAACCGTGTACGAGTTTTCAGTCCCGGAATGACGTCACTTCCTGCTACGTGAAGGGAAGAGCGGTGCACGGCGGTCGCGTCGAATGTTCAAGTCACATGTGCGATGGATTTTAAACATGAATTTTCATCATATAACGAATTATAAAGCTTTGTTAAGGATATTCTAAGCAAAATTTTGTTCAATTGTGGACATGCGACTCTAGAACAATTGAAGGGGCCACAAAAAAAGGACGAAAACGACACATAAACGGACGAACTTCGCTTCCCTATTGCTAAATAGAGAAATAAGGAATTAAAATGACTGGAAAATGGTTTATAAACGATGAGGGTAGCGAAATTATTCCTGCATTTCCTTTGCACGATCACAAATTTTATGACAGCTAAACAACGAATCAATTTCCCTATTGTAGCTAAAAACTTGAATGACCCCCTATGCCTTTCACGGGCGCAGATCCGTAAAACAAATCTCGATCACGATCCCGTGGCCGCCGTGCACCGCTCTTCCCTTCACGTAGCAGGAAGTGACGTCATTCCGGGACGGAAAACTCGTACCCGGTTCCGTGACTGTAGCCACAGCGAAACACAAAATCTCAGCTCGAACTAGCATCGCTTCTCTCCGTTTTTTAGCAAGCACAGAACAAACACAAACTGCTCAGAACTCGTCCTTCATTGCTAAGCTCCAACAACCGGCAGAGCAGCATTTTCCATAAAAGGGCGCATCGGAGAATTCCAGCATCCGTTCCCGTAAAACCAGAGATCCTTAATACTAACGAGATATGGCAACCATTGTTGTTTGATGTAATGCGCAGATTTGTTTGTGCATATGTATTTTATCCTTCTACACCAGTTGGCAGTCTCATTTATGACGTCATTGCGACGTCACGGCCAATTTTATGTCATAAACTGTTTTCATTTTACAAATCTGACTTTTAGTTTCGGTTTAATAAGGGAAGTGTTAGACCAAGAGCACATGTCATTTATTCCTGGATAGGCTTATAAATGCAAGCTGAATTTAATAATGGCCAAAAATCAACGATGTCGCGAGATATTTTTTAAACAAAATGTTTTGTATTGTTCAAAGTCTATCAGCACCAAAACACTAAATTCTTAAAAAAAATTCTACATTTATAGCAGCCGCCACGTAAGTTGAACGATCTTTTTGACATGCGCAGTAAGTCATCTCATCAATATGCTTTGTCTGAATTTTACCCATGATGCACTTGTTCTACTATAGTAATGGTGGAGATATCGTTGAAGCGTGGAAAGCCTATTAAAAGTCATAATATAAAACAAATTGGATTCGAGTCGACTATTCTGCATCATTTTTTAATTTATTAATTTATTAATTTCATTTATCTATTTAAAAGAAAAAACGAAAATAGAAGTTACATATAAATACGAAAACAATGTTTCGAAAACGAAAGCGGATGTTTCATGGAATAGCTAAGCTTTTTACTTCCCGTTAACGTCTATTGGCTGGCGTTAGAAATGACGTCATCCTGTCGTTCAACTTATGTGGCGGCAGCTATAGTGTAGTGGATATCTGTTTTTCATTTAAAAACATTGTTGGTTTCTTTTTAATTTTCAATTTAAAATATTCCAAATGTAAAAATGAAGTTAAATTATTTCAGAGATTTTCATATTTTAGTTATATATAATAAAAACTATAGGAAATAATAACTTTTTATAATTTTAAGTTTATAAAATAATTTCATCATTAATTTTATTATTTCTCTGAATACGTGTTCGTGTTATATAATTACACTTCCGTTTCTAAAATGAATATGTTTGTAAATAATGTGCATTTATTAATTTTTAATTGCATTTTATTCATTTATTTATTATTTATTAATATTTATTCTTAAATATTGCTAATTTCTTATTGTATTTTATTAAATTATTTATTAAATGTATCTATTTTATTTCCTAAGATAACAATAACACGAATAAATTTCCAATATTTTCTTTATTAATTCAATTCTTTATTTCAATGCCAACATTAAATAAATCAAAATTTGAAAGTAAAGAGTTTAAGAATGCAATTTATGTCTCTCGTTGGCCTTGGCTATAAAATTGCGAAAAGAAGTGACGTCATTATGCATGTTACGAAATGACGTCAGTTTATCGCGATGCTCGCAGGAAACGATATCTGAATCATGGTCTTTTAATCCTCTGGTCTGTGCATTCGCGCGAATTCCTTTGTTGGAAGCTAACAATTGAACTTTCGTATTTACCACGGTCTATAGATATTCACGGTCATCCAGCTCCATTGTTAAAATGAAGCTAAAGTTTCTAGCTCCCAGTAGGGCGGGAACTCTATTGAAAAGTGGCGCTGCATGTACAATCGGCCCAAAAACGCCTGCAGTGCCGCCCTATCGACAGACAGAAACTTTACTTTCATTTTCAGTTTCAATGAAAAACCTCTATCGCAGGTCACAGTCGGCCCTGGTGCGATCTATGCGGCATCTGGCGCGATCTGTTTTCCTTAGCTTCTCGAAATAATGGAAGCTCGATGACCATAAATATCTATAGACCGTGGTATTTACTGAAGAGTCGATTTTTGCCCCCTCTATTGCATGACTTTGGCTACAGCCCAAACTTAACAATGTATTTTAAGTTTAACAATGCATTACGTGTTCAGCAACAATTACTTAACATTAGCTGACAGTTTTGTTAGGTTGTACTATCGTTAAAATACATTGTTAAGTTTGGGCTGTAGCCAAATTCAAGCAATAGATGGGGCAAAAATCGGCTCTTCAGTAAATACAGCAGTCCAATTGTTGACTCCAACAATGGAATTTGCGCGAGTGCACAGACCAGAGGATTGAGAGACCATGTGTGAATGATACTTTTGCTTTTTCCTACTACACTAGAGACCACTGCTATCCAACGCCACCTAAAAAACAAAGCCTTTTCACTGCCTGTGGACTGCGTCATCAAACCAGGTCTGACAATCCAACTTTCATTGTTTACAACAACGAAAAAACGCTGATTACATCGGGTGCTTTTACGTTTGTTGTAAACAATGAAAGGTTGAATTGTCAGCCCAAGTATGATGACGCAGTGACCAGGCTTTGTTTTTTAGGTGGCGTTGTGCTATCACGGAATTACAAAGGCAACAATGGAAAATGTGTTAACGTCATATCTCATTAGTACGGGCATAGTCTTTAGATAGAAGATGGTCATCCAACTCCACTGAAAAATGAAGCTAAAGTTTCTAGCTCCCGATAGGGGGGTAACTCAATTGAAAAATGGCGCTGCACGTACAATCGGACTAAAAACGCATGCAGCGCCGCTCTATCGTGAGCTAGAAATTTTAGTTTCATTTTCAGTTTCAATGCAACCGGAATTATTGGCATAATACTGCCGAAATTGATGTATTCTACATAATCTTAAAGAAATAATTGACAATCTAACTATTGAATGCATTACATAGCTCACTATTAATTTTGGGCATCAACTAAATGAATAAAATAACTTTACAAGTTAGGAAATCCAAATCACGCTAGGTGCCGCATAGAGCGCAGAAAGTCCATTGCGATTATGCGGCTCCTAGCGTGATCTGAGTTCCCTAGCTTCCCTTAACAATGGAAAATGACGAGAGTTGAACGACCAGTTACTTCTATAGACTGTGGTACGGGGCCAACGATCCAATCTTCATTGTTTCCATCTTGGATTTTAACAATCAGTATTTTTTCGTTTGTTGGAAATACTGATGAAGATTGGATTGTTGGGCGGACTTAGATGGTCAGGTGACTTTTCCGCGCTGGGCAACATCTCCTATAAAGAAAGCCTCCGCACTGAAACGTCATACATTGTTACATCATCATACTTCGTCCTTTGTTAACCGCAATTCTACCAATAATAAGCTCTAAATTTGGTCGACTTATGGTGATGTAACAATGTATGACGTTTCAGTGCCGAGGCTTTCTTTATAGGAGGCATTGGCTGGGGCCCGTTATATCGTTGGCCCCATCATTAGTATTAAGGATCTCTGCGTAAAAAGATCAGCGGTAACAATGGCGATAAAACACAACCATCGATCATTGTTACAGCGTCTAACAACAACAATAAACTAAAACTATAATTCTATCAACAAAAAGGCAAAAATTAAAATTAAAAAACAAACACCACTGGTAAGGAGTCCTGGTCGCTTTTTCCTTAGTGCCGGCTTCAGGGACGTCCTCATAATATCACAGTTGTAGGTTGCATTTATGGTTCGATGTTCTTCCAGAAAATCGACATGAACGATACTCTTAATGTCCCAGAATAAAGTCGCCATCACTTTCTTTGCCGACGGTGTCATTTTGAATTTCTTGGGTCGTAATGAGTCAGTGTGTCACCACTCCATGTTTGCATGCTTGCTTTCAGGAGTATGGTGATGAATCCATGTCTCGTCAGTGGTCACACCAAGCCTTAGCAAGCTGTCACCTTCCCTGTCATATTGCTGCAGCAACATGGAACAGACTCCCATCCGGGTGATTTTGTGATCCTCGGAGAGTTGCTTAGGGACCTATCTGGTACAGATCTTGTTGAATTTCAGCTTATCGTGGATGATGGTCTCGACATGCCAGTATTGATGTTCAGTATTGAAGCTAATTCTCGCACATGAATCCGCCTATTGTCCCTTATCAGCGCATTTGTTCGTGCGATGATGCCACATTGACAGCAGTTCCTGGCCTTGCCTTATGAAGTTCATTGCCGGTGGATTCTCGCCCTCCTTCAAACTTTTGGCACCAAGCAAAGACGGATGATCGAGACAAACATGACTCGGTGAACTATCTTTGAAGTCTGTGATGAATTTCAGATGCTTTCACATCTTCGTTGTAGAAAAACTTGATGATTATTCGTTGTTCCGCTTTGGTTGACACTGACATTTGGTCGGGCGTTATCTTGAAGCAAGAATATACCATATTAACAAGTCCTGGCTATTAACAAGTCCTGGCTACTTAATGAATATTTCTCGTGCATCTGGCGGATCTTGGCAAGATAACGATTTGCTGTTATGGTTGGACCCCGTTGTATGAAACAATAAGGAATGTTAAATGTAGAGGACCGGTATTATGTAAGCATTGCCTTCTTGAAAGGAGAGGTGGCTCCGGAGTACTTCTGGAACACCCCTTACTACCAACCATGGAGTCAACTTGTATGATTCATACAATATTCATTTTCGTCAGGAATGAAGAGTACGTTGCAAAATTCTTTCCCGTTTGCTTCTATAGAAATTCTTCCTATCGCTGTGCTTTTTTCTGTAGAGTGAGTTGGTTTGACACCTATTTGTCCAACATTCATACATTCCTTATTATCCCCAAGTGCCGGTTACAGATGAATAGAATATATTCAGGCCTAATTTATATTTTCACGATTAATTATTTTCACTTCCATCCACATTCACATCTTTTTAAAATAGTCCAAAGTTCTAATGAAATTATTTCAAAAGGGACTATATCAGAGACGCACATTCCTTATGACGTTAGGAGTGCAATATGGCCCAACCAATCACAGAACCCATTGCTAGGTCACTTGAGGGCGAACACTATACAGGGTGATTCAAATCGTGTGTAAAACAATTTAAGGGGGTATTATAGAGGTCAAGGTAAACACAAAAAGTCCTATTAACATGGGTCCAATATTTATTTATTTTCAAGTAGTGACTGCATGAACTCTTAGAATTTACACCTCTTGCAATCCGTCAACAGACGCGGTTCCAACACGATGGGGTCCCTCCCCATTTTGGTAGATAAGAGTTGCTCCTGAATGGCTTAACATGCACTTCCCTAACAAATGGATTGGGCGCAATGGGCCCATAGTATGGCCACCACGCTCACCTGACCTTAACCACTGGATTACTATCCGTGGGGACATTTGAAAAAAATGGTGTAGTGTCCAGATAATCACACGGGCACAATTAGTGGCCAGAATAATAGCATCGGCTGACGAAATTATTCAGTCACTTATTCGACGATGTAATGACTGCATTCAGGCTCAAGGAAGCCGCTTTGAACATTTCTTGTAACTTGAAAAGAAATAAAAATTGGACCCATGTTAATAGGACTTTTTGTGTGTTAATAGGACCTTGACCTCTATAATACCCCCTTAAATTGTTTTACACTCGATTTGAATCACCCTGTATAGTCAAATGTTTTTTAAATTATATATTCCTTCAATTTTCTTCGTTGAACGGTTCTCTTCTTCATTATTTTCTCTACTAAAACACTAATCTTAATTTTTGTTCTAGCTACAATTGTGGCCTTTAACGTTGTTCATTAAAAAGCCGGAAGAAGAAAACAAATTTCTGATTAGAAAATCTCAAATTTCTCATTAGAAAAGTTCAAACTTTTGCATAGGTAAGTCAAGGGAGATATAAAAACCATCATAAATCAGTTCCTTGCTCTTCCAAGAATAGTGTTCATAAAAGAAACTGGGATTGAGATGGCGCGTGCCTAATATTTTCACTTGTAGTCCAGGCAACGAAGCAAAAGAAAGCTATGTATAGTATACCGGGAAAAACCTAAACAAAAAAGTGGTTCGATATACTTTGTGGGCGTAGAATTAATGATCTCAAGTCTATGGAATAAATATAAAGGGTTTAAACAATAAACACAAATTCCTTAGGTATATTATTTACAGAGCCCACTTTATATAACTAAGAATTAACATTTTTTGCTAGTAGATTATGTTCATTTTTTAAGCAGTTACGTTGATTTGCTACTATCTGTCGGTTTTCCAATGGAAGAACAATTGCTTGCTGATGCCGATTTCGCTATTGCAGCTTACTTCAATTTTCCTAATTGGATCCAAATCTAAGGGTTGCAAATGTACGGAATCTTAACTAATTTTGAAATTCATGAGTTAAGTTTGAGATTTCAAAATAAAAAAGATCTTCTTTAGGGGTTATATCATTTTTATTATTTTGAAATAATTTAGGGGTCGTTCTATTTTCACTGTTGCCAAAACAAGGATATAGATTGGAAATATATGATTTAACTGTGAACTATTATTGATTATTGTAGTTTTATTTATTGTATGAACAAGTTATTTGCTGAAATAAGAAATTTTTGTCTGCTTTAAATTTTTAAACACAATGTTTTCTAATGAAAATATCATTTTAAAAACATTCTACAAGGAGAGTCAAAAGTCACTGGAACATAGCTGTATTTCGGAAATGGTGTGTAAAATGAACTATTTCGGGAATGGTGCTCTATCTTTTGGGTGAAGATTTATTTTCTTAAATGGGAAGGATATCATGTGGCGTATCAAATAACACCAGTTTTCTCTCAGGAGTTCATTCCTGCACTCAGATTTCAGTTATCTGTTTTGGTTCGAACAAAAACACTGACATTTTACAAACAAAAACGCACACCGAAAACTGGGTTGCAGCAGACATAGAATGTCTTCAATGCGTGTATCTACTGCTGGACACAGAGCTCAAGGCGCTTTATCCATTCATTATGTAAGCGCACAAGAACGTCGGGGTTAATGTTGTCACATGCCTGTAGGATGCGTTGTTGAAGGTGACGTTTGCTTTGGATTTTCAAGTTGTTTCAAGTGGCCTCACAGCAAAATACTAGCAGCGTGGGTCTGGACGCCGCTCCACAGGACCCCCCCGGCCAATCCATTGACTAGATAATTGCCCATCCAGCCATTGACGAACATTACATTCGTAGTGTAGTGGTGCACCATCTTGATGGAAAAAATTTGGGAAACTGCCATCTTTAGTCAACACTATCGGGAACAAAATGTTCTGTAATATTCGCAGGCAATGATCAGCATTTAGGATACCGTCTATGAAAATTGGCCCGGTGCCCCATATCCCAGTTCACGCCATAACTTTGACATCACCAACGACTTTGGATGGATCTGTCCAATGAGGGTTCTTATCGCTCCAATATCTCTTGTTCTGACGGTTCACATCACCACGGACATAAAAATTTGCCTCATCACTGAATACAATGTTTTGCAAATGAAGGATCCAGTCGATAGTTGCCTAGAGCCCAGACACACGTCGGTCCGGATAATCCTCGGGTAGTTTTTGCTGCACCTGAACTTTGAATGGATGTCACTTGTTGGTATGCAGAGTCCGTGATATGGATGATTGTCCGAGTCCATACTCAGCTGCAAGAAGTATTGTGCTGCGTTGTGGGATTTTTGCAAATGTTGCCAACACCATCATCGGTTGATGTTTTTGGCTGCCCTGTACGAGCTGAATGTTCATTTTTTTTGTTTTTTCCTAACGTTTTTTTTGGCTAAAATGTATTCAACTTATCTGGAATTAATTAAAAAATACTTCCGACATAACCGGAAGAAGAGATTTCAAATTTATTTCAAGTGAAGAAAAATTCGATTTACGCGAATTATACTGTATAATGTAGATTGAAAACTTTCTTTCTGCAATTTATTTAAAAACGACATTTAAAACCTATAAACGTTTTCATTATAAATAAATTTTGATGAGCAAGAGGCACGGCATTAACTTCTTAAGCCATTACTGCAGTTTAGCATAATATTCGGGGGACCGGCAAATGATGTCGTTTTTTTGTGAGCTTAGACCCGGATTCACAAAAATGTCGTTATTAACGACGTCGTACATTAACGATTGAAGAAGTTCGCCGATTTGCTCTTCCATTTATATATCGAGTGAGCCTCTCGATCGTTTGAAAAATCAATCCCTAGAAAATCCACAGTGTTGAATATGTTCGTTTACTGATATTTCATCAATGCTGAGTCACGATAATCGAAACATTTGAATACGACGTAATTCTTCGTCGTGTGCAAGCCTTCCGCCATTTTAAACATTCTGTAACGATGCTATAACGACAGCTCTGAGCTAATTTACGACGTTTTCGTTTGCGACAGGGTTTGTGAATAGCAATGAACGTTGTTAGACGCCGTAACGACGAAATGTTGTCGATTAGTCGCTAACGACGCTTTTGTGAATCCGGGCCTAAGTTTGTGAAACAGTTTTGAGATGTTTATTTATACTTTAAACTTAAATTGTGTATGTACAAATGAACTAATTATTCTCCGTTAACTTTAATAGATGTTTTGACGAAGAATACATCTTAGGTTTCGAAACCGGGATGCAAGCTTAAATCGCGAACGTTAAGAAAAGTTTTGATCACGAAAAATTTAATAACGTGAAAGCTATTAAGGATAGAAAAATGAATGGCATTATATTAGATAGAGCAATAAACACAGCATGTGTTATTCTCTCACTGACTTTGTGCTGACGTCATCGGCTGATGCAATCGCAGTGCAGCGTTGAGTCACGAAAATGTGTGCATAGTCTAGCTCCGGCTTCCGTTGCGCGGGCACGTCGTTTGGGGTGTCATTTGTTTTGTCATTTTGCACTATATAAAACAGCTTTAAAAAATCTTAATCTTCAATGGTGTTTCGGAAGACGATGTGTGGAAATTTTGCAAAAATTACACAATTTATGCATAATAAAGACCAGAAGAATTGTAGAAAACATCAACAAAAAAAAACAGATTGAGAAATGAAGAATCCAAGAAGACCTGGATGTCCTATGTTGACGTCAATGGGCTTGGCAGGAGCACCTTAAAGTTGAGGCGCCACACCGCCAAGGTGAACAAGTGTCCGATACGAATGCGTCAAATATCTCCACCGTTCTGATTGACGCAGATAGCATATCTGATGTTATAAACAGTTCATTATCGAGTGATAGGGTTCAACCTATGGAGGCCGATAATGAGCCACAACATCAACAGCAGTGTACAAGTGTTTTACAAGCGAGAATTGGGAACAAGTCTTTGATAATGTTTTGCAGTGCCATAGCTACTGTTCTAAGCGCCTATGGGTCAATATAGAAAATGCGAGGGGGACAATGGTAGTGATCCCTTGGATTAGGTTCCTATTTCGAGTGACGCCGATGGTCGTGGTCACCTTCGCCATATCCTCGCTACGGCACAGATTCCTTGTAATATATTAATTCATTTAAGGTTTGTCGTAAAATAATGTGTTTTTGCCAGTTAATTTCTAGATATAAAAAACAAAACATTTAGTATTGTTCTAATCATAAATACATGTAATTTAAGATATTTTTTTTTTATTTTTAAAGGAGGTTAATAATCGTTACAACAGAGCCCAACAAAGATCAGTATGGTCCAAAAAATCGACAAGTTATATCAATGCGGGCTCAAAAACAAGATACAAAACAAGAATCAAATTGGGTTAATAAACATTGCAAATATCAAAAATAGGGTTAGCTTAAAATAAAGTTAAGATGGATCAGCAGGGGCAAGACATTGACCAAATATTTATAGTTTATACAACTCTAATACTAGCCTACAGTAAATACTAAACAACACATCTAAGTAAATTTATAAATACATGTTAATATACTTCATAATCAAACAAAAATGATAAACAAAAGTAATAAACAAATAAACAAGGAGTAACAGCACCATCTGAAAGGGCCCGAAAGAAAAGAGCATGCCTCATAAAATAGCAAAATGAACTTTCTTAAATTACGAAGTAAATCTAATCCTTCAAACAATAATAACTAAACTAATATAATATAAAATGGGCAATAGAAAACTGACCCTTAAATCTAATATAAAAGACAACAATATAAATAGTAAGCAAAAAACATCAAAAAAATATATATGATGGTATTTATGATATGTTGCAACTGTGTTACTTCCTATTGAAAATTTGAAGTGTGAAATTTGGCAAGCCATTTGGCTTAAACAGTTTTGTACGAAATTATTTCTTATTCGCCATGTGGCCGCACTGACGTAAGCTATGCCTTAAGTAGCGGCCAAGTCCCGACATAGCCCTGTTCGATTTTTTTTACAGGTGTTCTAGCGTACTGTGTGAGATTATAGAGATTGGACAAAATAACGTGAAAACTAATATTATGTAAAGGATTGAGGTGTATTTGTGTCGATTATACGTTGCTATTTGTTGTTGATCACGTCCTTTTTTGTTTTACCCAGGTTCAACGCCAGTGTACTGGATGTTTCATGCATGTGGTCACGCTTTCAAAGAGGGTAGGTAACATTGATGTTCTTAGTTGGAGCATTTATCACCACAATATCCCAATTGTTTGATCTCTGCATTTAGATGTCCTTCAGCTCTCCTGAATACTTGAATTTCATGGAATCCCTGTGAGGAGCAGTTTTGGAGAGCAGATTGAGAGGCAATCAGCAATGTCTTGCTTGAAAAATGGTAGGAATGTGATAGAGACTTTCTACCAACGACAGAAGTTATATTAAAATATATCAAAACATGCATTAATCTGACAGAATACTTTCAATGGAAAATTTATTGTACTTTTATGTGAGGGTTTTTTTTTTATGTGTATTCCATTTTCCAAAAAACCGTCACCATTTTCGAATATGAAAGTCAACTTTGAAATGTGCAACGGAAACCCCTATTTTTAATGGTATTTTCAGATTGTACACAATATTTGATAAATGTTTTATATTTGGTGGGTTTTTTTCAACCGTTTAGGAGATAGAGGCACTGAAAGTGTGGTGTGTTTGACAATAAATTGATGAACAATTTCTGTTTTTTGCCCTTTTTTTTAAATTCAAACACACCACACTGCCTGTAAACTCCTTTCAGTCATTAAATGAGATTAATGGATGATCATCTATTTAAGTCCAAGATATAAAATTATCATATTATCAGTTAGTTTAAGTGAAGTTAGATAAGATTCGGAAAGTTTTCCCAACATCATCTTTTTCCTCAATGACGCGAGTCTAGGGTATTTCTTTCTACAGATTTATTCGTTGATCTGAGGTATCAGTTTGGATCTTTGCTACACAAGTCCATTTGTTCTCACGTCTAAAGCTCATATTCTCTTATTTCGAATTCCCTACCGGTTCGACTTCATCTACCTCATTGCTGATAGTCACGTCCTTTGTTCACCCTTCTTCCTAACTGCATGATCTGTGCGTCAATTTCATATCCGGCGAAGCTTTTCCCCTTTCCGCCTGCTTCATTGCTTCGCCTGAGGGATGTAAGAGCGCAGCTTATGGTTATAGAGGATAGAGGACAATATTTTTACTGTACTTAGTAGATCATATGGCAAAGTCGGAGAACTCTGCCAGGAAATTGAACTGTCAGATACAAGAACTTTTGGGATTAAACAAGAAGAATTACATTAAGCATATAGTAATACCTTTTCCGCTGTAACAGCATATTGTTACATGCAACTTATTTTCCCTTTCTCCTCCTCTATTATTATAGATTACTTACTCCAAATTTTTAAGTCGCTTCTTAAACGTAAACAAAAGAATACATAAGAATTTTTGGTAGGCCTACCGGATTTCAATGTTCTTTCTTTAATTTTGAAATTTAATTAGTTTTAATTTCTCTAGTTACGCTTCTTAACTATTTTCAATCTCTGATTTAAAAGTAAAACATTAGTTGAAATTTTAATATATATGTATAGAGAATGTAAAGCCATGAATCTCTACAGTGAGCGTCAATAATTTGCTAAAACAGTTTTTAGTTCATTAAAATCTCTGATGACGACTCTTTAGCCTAGAGCATCAAAAACAATGGATGGTCTTTTTTTCCTCTCTTTGACAGTTTTGTCTTTTTTTTTTTTTTTTTTTTTTTTAATTCAAAACTTAATTCTCTCTCTTGAAATGAATTTTTGTAGTTGTAAAAATGAAAACATCGATGAAAAGTAAATTTCCAACTGAGTATTTCAATAAAATTTAATTAACGTGTATTAGATATTTCAAAACTTGCTTAACATGGGAATGGATGAACAATCGAGTCCGACCGAATGAGTTCCGCAACAGCCAAACGAACGATGGCGACCGATGACGATGAATGCTAATAGAGTGGAAAAGAAATGTTTCAAGCAAAAGTAAAAGCGCAGAAAGAAAGCAAAGGGGATAAAATCAATAACGTCTACGTGGTTGGAGATGATAAAAAGAAAGCGACGACCCCAGTCCCTTCATTCGACAACTCTGGCTCTCAGAAAACTCCAAACAAGCTATTCTCTCTTTCTCTCTCTCTCTCTCTCTCTCTCTCTCTCTCTCTCTCTCTCAGTCTCCCCGTTGATTCCCTTCGTTGGCTGTCGAAGAGTCTGTGCTGCTTCTTCTTTTTTTCGCCAGTTTCATCTCCTCTCACAATAGCCAAGGACGATCGATTCCCTTTCTCCTTTTGCAACAGTTTTTCGTCCACCACCTCCCTTTTAGGAAGGAAAAAGAAAATAAAAACTGGGTTAATCGGAGCGCAAGTAAAGGAGGCAGCCATCGCCGTGAAAATGTCTTCTTCTGTCGAGAGACTTTTTAATAAAGTGCGGAGCTCTCATCGATAGAGTAAGAAGAAGACGGGTGGTTTTGAAGCACAACCAAATTATTAATTTATTCAATCACGTTCGTAGATAAAAACTCGGTAAGGCGAAAAATTAAAAACTGATTGACTGACGATTCCATCGCAGGGTGACAGCGACTTTAAATACTGCTGACGAAAAAACCGATCAAAGAGAGGGTGGTGCATTGGAAATTAAATTAATAAATTTAATTCCAAATTTAATGGAAATGCTTTAAAATCATTTTTGAATTAGACAGATGTCTCGATGAATGAAGATTGTGTTCACGTCAGTTTATAAGGAAAATTTAAAGAAGGCGAAGATTGAAGGCGTTAACATAGACTCTACAGGTTTAAGCAAAGTCTATTTGAATACTGATAAATATTGATCCAAGTAAGAGAATTGTGACATAAATCGTTTCTAAGATTAAAACCTTCATATTAAATAATTATCAAAAGAAATTCGTCGCTTAAGGATACCCAATTTAACAATTAATCACATTAATTGAAAGAATTAAATGATTTAAATGAACTCCGGGATTAAATGTAGCTGCGAAGCATTTTATTCTTATTCCAGGCCGAAAAGAAATCCCTTTTCGTTTGATTTTCATGAAATCATTCAATAATTAATTGCTGCAAGGCAGCGACGAAAATAAGCATCCAGTGAAATTCAGTGAGCAATTAACTGGGATTCATTTGTTAAAGAAGAAAACAAGTTTTGATGAAGAAGGAATATTTTATAATGAATAAACGTGGTTTTAATCGTATATTTTTTTGGAATACTGGCATTTATGTCACAGCACGAGCAAATCTATATTCGGATTTTCCTTTTAAAGTTGAATTAAAAAGAAATCGAAAATATTGGCAATATAATCGTTATTAGATGATATCTGACATGAAATTTCCTAATATAAATTTCATTTATTGTCATTGGTCTCATTAGTTTATATCGACTGAGAAAGATCTTGAATACAAAAGAACTTACCGCTGTTGTTCATTCACATTTGTATGCCACTATTGAATATGGTAACGCGTTTATGGTCAATTGCCTAGAGTTATCGTTTAAGAATCTTGAAGACCGCAGTAAATAAATGTATTCGAATTGCATTTAAACTTGACTTTTGTGGCAAACATGAACTATTGTCTTTTGATGCTTTTATCGTCTATTGCAATTTGAAAGCTCTTGCTAAGATGGAACGATCTTCCCTGCTATTTTATTAAACAATCGTTCAATAGTTTCCCCAACGTTTTAAATTTGTACTTTCTGTAGTATCTACTATTAAATCTAGGTCATTTCCATATAACTCACTGAAAGGGTGGAATGATTTACCATATGTGATACGGTCATAAACATTTAATTATTCCGAGAATCGTGTATCACTAATTGTAACCATTTTAATAACTTAATTGAAAGCACATATAGAAGTGCAGAGATTATATAAGTCTGATTTTTATTATCATACCATGTAATATTGTTTGCATACCCTTCTTATCGTTCATATGTCTTTTGATATATTTACCCTCCTTATAATGATATATTTACTCTCAGAGAGGACTTATTTATTTATTTGCTAAGTATTTTTATCGCATCATAAATATCCTGTGTTGAAGCCTTTGGTTTTTATGATAGCATTCAATTTTTGTGGCATGTTCACTATTAGATTATATATATACTTTCAGTTATTGTGTTCCTCCATTGAGCCTTTAACAGTTACCAGTTCGGCTTTATTCTGTGGCTTTATTCTGATGACCCACTTCTTCTCAAAGACTCTCGACATGAGAAAAAATATTTATTAAAAAAAAATCTCCATATATTGAAGTATTTTTCTATATAGCTCCCACCTTCTAAATGGCATTTATCATAACAGGGCACGTGTTTTTGAATCCCTTTTCATAAAAACATTGTCGCATGTGATGTCAACATCTGGGTTGGCAATCCTATTTTCCATATCCATACCCTCAGGCAAAGTTCTTAAAACATCCAGCGGTTTGTCGAGGTCCTTTGTTTGCTGATAGAGGCGGCACTGGCAAATGGGACGACCAACCGAGCCCTCGCTCTTGAAGTGCTTCCAGCTTAAGTGTTTGCCGTAGAAAACCAATCGAGATACCGATAGGTGTGGCCATGCATACTTGTGACGTACTACTAACACCCCTTCTGCTTCTACTAACATCTTCATCGAAAATTGCTACAATGCCGAAACCTCATAAGTGTCCGGAACATTCCGGTACTGCACAGCATTTATGAGTTTGACAATGACGACTAATGGCTCAAAGCTAAATCTCAAAAAACAAAAACACACCATGATTTACTCCCCCTAATCTACGTCAGAACGATACAATCTGAAATAAACTTTTCTCTAGGATTTGCCCTATTTAACAATGGCCATAAGAATGGTGGAGTGCGAAAATAGGTTGATCTGTCCATAGATGTTTTATCCGTTGCTTTTTATTCAGTCCTTTACACTTAATTTATATCAATCACCAATATCTGTATTTAACAGACGGACGACTGGATATACACTTATTTTAGTCCCAATATTCTCAGAGAAGATTTATATAATCTGAAAAAATGGCAAAGTGCAATTTGCGTGCACAATTCTGGGGAAGAGTTGCTGCGATATCTCGTACGGAATATTTGCATCTGTGGCATCCGACCGTGATTCAACATTTGGAAGTTTGTTAATTCCGCTCAGACTCTGCATTTTTTTAATATAAGACTCTCCGTTTTTTGTGGTCTGAAGATATATCAGGAGCGCAAATAAAACTTCGCCATAGTAAAGCAATGCCGTAGTAAAAGTCGTATGTTGAAGTCTTTGATGGATTTCCGCTGTTTACCTTCAGACCATAAAAAAAAGATCACGGCATGCCGTTTTACTGTGTCACAGCGTAAAACTAAACTGTGTGATGATGCTGAAACTTACCATAAGGGAAGACAAAGGTGCCATCTATTGCCATGCGCACGCAAAAAGCAGTACCGCTAACCCACAGAATGTTAATACACGTGTGCGGATACTTATTGATTTCCCCTCTTATATACAAACTATGCATGTATATATTCCTTTCGTATATACAAACTGTAAAAGTTTACTTAAATTCATAGAAAAATGCCTCAAATCGATCATCGAAAGAGAACTACCGGATGTTCAAGATGGCCTAAGAAGGGTCATACAAGCAATCATATCACAAATTTGCAATGAATCATGGGGGAGAAAATGTCCATAGAAAGCCTTCGATTGAGTTAAGCACAGCAAACTATAGAGGGCCCTGCAAGAACTCGGAGCACCTGGTCAAATTGATAAGATCGCTTTACACAAACTAAGAAGCCATACTTCGGTAGCATATGAAGATATCAAGTGGATCAAAAGAGGAAAAGGCGCGAGACAATATTGCATTTTATCTCCTTCCTTTTCAATATGTATGCAAAAACTATTACGAGGAAGTTCGAATTTGAAAAATCGGCGGACGGAACATCCAACATCCTTCGATAAATCGACGACACAAACCTCCTCTCATAAACGGAAGAAGGCTTGAGGCATCTGATATCGGGGATCAAGAGGTCAACCTTCTTCTGAACATCAAAAAGACCAAGAGCATGGCAACAACATAGAATGGGAATTGTCAAAATAGCAATGGATAACAAAGAGATCGAGTGCGTGCAAGACTTAATTTCCTGGGATCGATCGAAGTGAAGAATGCAGTCCCGAAATAAAGCGTCGAATAACTTTGGTGGAAGCATGATGTTGAGCATGAACAAAATATGAACGATCAATGATATGACCATGGTAAACGAATGCCATCGTATTTTTCTATATTGCTGCGAAAATGTATTATCTATCTATATATATAAAGAAGGATGTTTGTTTGCTTGTTTGTGGGTTTGTTTGTTTGTTTCTTATGCAAATCTTGATACAGTTTTATTCCGATCTTGATGAAATTTTGCATACTTGACCTTCAAGCCATGAGGAAGGTCACTGTCTACCTCAGATTTTGGAAAAATAATAATTATCGATAAAAAATCGATATTCATGGTTATGGAAGGGCATATTAATTAGAAATATCTCATGACCAACAATGCATGGCAAAGTTTGTGCAACAATAGGCCCGTCGTGTTCGCATCAACAATGGTCTCAATGCGCAATTCACCAATAACAATGAGCACAAAATTATTCAAAGAATTATAACAATGAACATAAAATGATGATGCAATGACAGAACATTCGTTTCCAAGAATTATTAATAATGAACAGGAAATGGATATAATAGACGATATAGATAGGGCAGTCTCTCTCGATGAGGCAAAGGAGGTAGAGGTGTCTTCCTTCAGCTCCCTAACAAGCGTTCAGACGATTGGGAAAAGCGTGTGTGTTTCTTTGTGTATGTGTGTGTGTTTACCTACAAGCGTAATTATCCCGGGAAACGCCGGGTCCTCTGCTAGTCTTAAATAAAAGCGGACAGAATGAAATACCAAATTTGGTACGGGCAACGTTTGCTTCTATCGTTTGGATTCATCACGGCTCAATTTGGATTCATCATGGCTAAGGAATTATTGATGAAAATCAATCAATCAATCTGTTCAGAATGATTTATTAATTTTTTATCTACTCGTTTTAATCTTAAGTCTTATGTCCACTTAAATCTTTCCTTTACTCTTAATCTATAAGACTCTTTACCCTCATCTATCGCTTCTTGTAACCAGTTTTTTTTGTTTTAACTTTAAACGGTTACTTAAATCTTCTTTTGCTTTTTAGTCTAGTTTATTTTTCTTCCTCCTTTTGTTTATTTTTTTGATTACTTTTTCTTTCAACAAGACGGCGCATTATCATCGAGATGTGCGGGCTATTCTTATACGAAAATTGCAAAGACACTGGATAGAACGAGCAGGTGCAATAGATACCCGCACATTCTCCTATTTAATACATGTAGACTTTTATCTAGGTTGGAGGGGGGGGGGGTTAAAGGATATCGTGTATCGTAGATAACAGCTTACGACTGGCAGCCCTTCCGGAAGAAATTGAAACGGCATCTGCAGCAATCCCACTGGATAACATGTTTTTGTTTTGCATTTGTTGGCGAACTCTTACATACAGTCCCCGACAAAGTTCAAAGTTCACGTTTATTTAAAAATAGTTAGTTTTAAAATACAAATTTAATATCTTAAATTATAATGTATAATTAAACTACAAAATAAAGTTTGAAGCAGATATGCAAACTACATCAAAGTTTATTGACAGAAAATAACAATGTGCGAGTAAAGTTTAAGTTCACCATCTAAAAAAAAAATAGATTAACCCGTTTTACACATTTTTCATGCTTAAATTTGAATAATCTGCATAATCTGAATCAGGAATATAATATATACTATCTATCCAAAAGTAATCTGACACTTTCGATTTTAGATGTTTTGTCGAAATCTAGAAAAATACTTGACGAATTATCCTGAAACTTCAGGGATGTAAAGAACATGTTACACTTCATATATTTCAGAGTAGGGTTTGTCTCGAAGGCAAATAAGGGACCAGCAGCAAATATGAAAAAAGTAAAAAATAAGGCTTGAAATGCATTGTAGCTGTAGCATATGAGTAAGAGGCTTCTTTTACTTACGTGTTCATTTGGATGAGACTAGCACGTATATTCATGGAGATATAAAGGTTTCTTTAAAAAAATTGAAATGTTTTCTTAAGTTTTTTGTTTATAACATGCAGGGTTTGTTTATAACAATGCAATGCCATTTTCAGGAAATTTGACAAATTACAGTAGAGACGTCACCCTGTAATCAGAATATAAAAATATTAAATATTTGATGAAATATGAGATGTTTACTAAATAATGTTTAAGTGCGCATGCGCAAGTTTTATCAAAATGTCTTTTGCATTATTTATTAGCCAAATGTATAGAGCTACTCTTATAAAAAGTCCAAGCAAATATCTGAAAATTCAGAAAGATATCGCTGATAGAATGAGTTGAATTTCAGTTGCTCTCAAAAATAAACAAAACGATAACGGGTTTTCACCAAATTTTTATTTTTGGATCGGATACCAATATCAACTTTTTCTCCTTACGCTGATATGAAGTCAATATGCCCATCAACTTGCCACTGATGCAAGGTTATCAACAAGTGTGCGTACTGTTCAGAGTTTCTTAAAATCCATTCCACCTTTCCAGAGAAAAAGATAAAACGAAAATCAAATTTGAACCAACACTTTAAAGATACTTGTACCAGACAGGAATTCGCACAACAACATAGAATTGGAGTACTGATTGGAGAAAAATCATCTCATATGAGGGAAAAAATTTGATCTGGATGGTCCAAACAGGCTGTCATATTATTTTCATGACTTGAGCAGGAATGAGCAAATGATATCATTAAGCCAGTGTGGTGGAGAATCAGTAAAGATTTGGCGGGAGGAGGAGAATCGGTGAAAAAATGGGATTTACAATTTATTGCTGAACGATAGAATGCAAAGGACCATATCAAACAATTTTCTAATGCGTTTCCAAGGATAGGACCTCAAATGGCTGGTAGAAAATGGGAATTCCAGGACGATGCATCCATTCACACTGCGTAAGAGTGGGAGTGGTTTGAACAGAAGAAAATTGGATATTTTAAATCAACAGCGCTTTCCTCTGATCTTAACCAATAGAAAATCTATGAAGTATCATTCTCATGCATCTTATGCAAACGGTAAACAATGTACAACAATCAATGAATTGAAGGTTCAAGTATGGAATGAAATTCCACAGCCTAGAATTATTTCTTTATATAAGCTTAATTCGATACCAAGTCGTGACCAAAAAGGGTTCTTACGCACGCATTAGGTAGCGAACTTAAACTTTTGTCGTACCCTGTTTGTCATTTTTGTCAATAAAATTTTATTTAGTTTCAAATCTGCTTCAAACTTTATTTTGTAGTGTAATTATGCATTATAAAATTACATTATTAATTTGGTATTTTAAAACTTACCATTTTTAAATAAACTAAAAAAAATCATTGAAACTTAAACTTTTATCGCGGAATGTATAGAGAATATATCACACACGTGCTACAAAAGTGACAACTCAAAAATATCATCAGTTTTTCAAGAAATAGAGAAAAATGTATTTAACACCAATAAAATTCCAAACTTTTAATGTGACACAACCGTTCTCTGACGGCCAAATTATGAAGTTAGAGTACACTTTTGATGACTGGTAAAGTATCGTTTCTCCAACTCATTCATAGTGACACCTCGAAAACGGAGGTTTTTGAATTGTCAGTTTTGAAGCAAGGGTACGATATACGTATTGAGACATTAAGTACGTGGACTCGGCGCATTGTCTTCACCTAGAGAAAAAAAATATTTTATTACAGAGCTATGTTTAAAGAAATGTTCTTAAAGGAATATTTTTTCTAAAAACAATAATGAATAACAAAAAACTTATTCATTATACAGGGTTATTTAAAAATGAATGGTGCAAAGAGAAAACGTAGCTGTGACTAGTATAATCGGTATATTTACAAAATACGGATATCACATGAAAGATAAACTCGCTAAGTTTCTCTCGATAAGGGAGTTGTGACACGATATTCAAACTCTTCCCGCAACCCTGCCAGCACCCCTTCACTAGCAATTAGTCGATCGCTTGGGAAATTCGCCACTTTAAATCTCCTGTAAGTCATGCAGTAATAGGGTACGAAGACGCTGTCCTTCACGTAGCCCCACAGAAAGAAATCACAGGCCGTTAGGTCGGGTAATCGAGGCACAGCATCACCGGCACATCACTGGCCCCAACAACCACTATGATAGCATGTTGAGGTAAGTGGTTGAAACGCGCCTCTAGTGAGCGTTTTCAAACTGGTGTGGTTTTCAACTTTGCCAAATTAAACTTCGAGAGTTTACTTTTCATTTAATATCCGTCTTTTTTTAAGTCTCTTGATTATACTGGTCAGCACTACGTTTTCTTTTTGCATCCTTGTCGCTGGCATACACTACAGCAAATAGATTGCATAGCTTGATGAGGTATTATTTGTTTCTCTCTCGTTTCAGCAAGAGTTAGTTGCGTGGGTACAAAATAAACAGAACTACGGTCTCCCGTTTTGAAAGACAGTAGTTGAATGCGAGCGGCGGAACTCGAGAATGTCGCTGTTTGGGCAACGTAAGGTTCCGCCAAAAATTAGGCAAATGAGCTAGTGAAACCTTTCAGATCATGATCCAAATATGTAAATGATCTCTTCACTTCACTCTTTTCAATTTTTTTATGACCAACAAAGTCTGTATCAACTTTTCAGAATATTTCGTGGACCCCTTCAAGTCGAATTCACGTGCTAAAACAGTGACTGTAAAGAATACCAAGATAATGGCATGTCATATAACAATCGACTGTCAAGAAGGAATATATTGTTACTTTCTGTTCATCTTTTAAGCATTACTGACATCGGCGCGCGCACGTGAAATCACTTTGTCGATGCACGATTGCTCAAGTGCTCATAATCTAAATTATTAAGTAGCGGAAGAATGGAGCTACGTATTGGTTTTATAATGTCAGTCTGTCCTCTTCATAATTTCTACATTTTTTGAGGTAGAAGGTTGAAATTCGGAATGTAGCTTCCTACGGGCATGTCCATCTGTACTATTTAGTTCGGTTTTGATTGGTACACTAAGGTCGGAATTACGAAGGTGGGATTCAGAGAGGACAACATATCTATGTGCAATTAGGTACTTAAAGGCGTGAAATTCAGTATCCAGATTCCTCTAGGCAAGATCTACATTTTATTATGAACTTTAGACCCAGTTGTTCCATTGAGGTCGGATTTGCAGGGGTAGCAGTCACTTGGTCTTTAGAACTATGGCAACATGTGGCATGTAATATGTCATTCGATTGAAAATGATGAGAAAGGAAAGAAGATACGCGCTTTTTTACATTTTTCTAGATACAACGTTCGTGAAAATCAATATTTTGATTAAAAAACTTGGGAGGAGGTAAAAAGTGCAGATAAAGGGGTAAAAATAGATGACCGCAGGGTCTGCTACTTGCCTTACCTTACTCATGGGGGGGGGGGGGGATAATTTCTTGTAATAATTGTGTAAATATATTTCTGCTTCACAGCTAAAGCTCCTCCTTGGAATGTTTACAAGATTTTATTTATTGTTGATATAGAAAATCTGTTAAGTATAATTTAGCTTTTTTCTTTTAAAAAATAAAATCAGTTTTCATTTTGAAAAAATAAAATTTAATCATCTTCAAAACTCGTTATCTAATTTCTACATGTAATAGACAGGATGTCCAAAAAGTCTGGTAACATGGCAGATATCTCAAAGCTGCCAGGTAGGCGAGATCTGATGAGTGTGGTTTATTGAGCTGAGTGAGCAATGCTCTTTTCCGACGAGTATATAAATCCTTTGTCCTCTAACTCCTCCGACACCACTTGACCGAATTCAACCAAATTTTGCTCAATTAATACTATTAAGACATTTATGGTTTTGAAGTATTTTTAGAAAAATCGATCAAGCCATCGAGGAATAATCACCAGAAAAAGAATTTTCTCTATGATTGCTGTAGAGAAAATCACGCGCTAAGAAAAAATTCTTTAATCCTCTAAAATCGATTCAACAATGAAAAATGAAATGTAATCAATAGAAAAGCGCGTCAAATAAAATTTTTTCATTGAATATACGGCGAAGCCCTGTTCAATTTCTTTTTCGAGAGCAAATTTTCAAACGCTATTTTTGGAATTCTAAGAATTTTTTTGGACAACTTTTTGTAATCAGTAACTTCTAATCTATGTACGAAAATTAAATTTGAGATTTTAGCTGCAATTTTTACCGAGGAATTAACGTTTTCTTTTTACATAGGAATAACATTAGTGACAAATCTCATCGATTTTATCCATTTTATCGGGTTCTAAGATATTTATTTCGATTAATTTTCACCAAAATGGTGCTAGTATACACACTCTACGTTCGAGGAATAAGGTACGTTTGGAGATGAGATATTAACTTTTTCATTTTACATAGAATTAACATTATTGATCATTATCAACTGCTTTAATCGATTCTAGACGTATATTTTCCAACTGACAACTACGTTGAGGTTTTATTTTAACTGTTCAATTGTTTACAACAACCTCATCTAAATATTTGAGAAGAGGTAACGTCATAACTCAAACTTAACAGTTAAAACATTTTTTGTTTGTTTAGGTTTATTGCATTTCTCCTATTTTAATTTCTCAATTTCAAACAGATTATGCCGCCACGACCACGTCGAAGAGGCAACAAAGGAAGGCGAACAGCAAACACACAGGTTATCGTTACCCTCCGACTAATCAACTCACTCAGCTCTTTTTTGCAAGTGCCCGTTGCCACGCGTTGCACCCCTAGTAGATAATAGGGGGGTGGGGAATTCATTGCGGCACTCAAATTTGATCTTGACCCCCAAATTTAGGGTCATCCGTTTGTTAACTCGAAAACTATTAAAGATAGAGAAAAATTTCCAATTGCAACCCTGTTGAGGAACAACAATTAGTCTAAAAACAATTTTTAATCACACCCTTCCCTTTGAAAGATTTTGAGAAAATGGGCGAGAAAGAGTCACTCAATGTCAGGTGGGCTGAGATTTCTAACACATTTGCATTTCAGTGAAGCACACCGTTGGGAAGGAGAAGGGGAAGCACACTCTTGAGTGACTCTTTCTCGCCCATTTTCTCAAAATCTTTCAAGGGGAAGAGTGTGATTAAAAATTGTTTTTAGACCAATGTGGTGTTACTCCACAGGGTAGCAATTGGAAATGTTTCTCTGTCTTTAATACTTTTCGAGTTAGGAAATGGATGACCTTAAATTCGGGGGTCAAGGTCAAATTTGATGCGGCAATGAATTCCCCACCCCCCTATTACCTATAAACCACACTCATCAGATGTCGACTTCCTCTAATTCTTAATTTTACCTCTAACACATTTAGAGTTAACATTATTAAGATTATTAAATTTAAATAATTATAATTAAAAAAGATATTTAAACAATGCATTAGCATGAAATGTTATATTAAGTATTAAACTCGTGTGGATTATTTCCTTTGGTTGACTGTACTATACGCAATGTGTTTTTTGTTCTTTTTATTACATGATCGACCATGATTTTGACGTGGTACAGAATTACGAGTTGATTGGCCCAACATTTTTTTATCTCAAAAACAATACCCAGAGAAAAAAATGAAAGAGAGAAATGTTGCTTAGATTTGATCCCTCTATCACCCCCCATGTTTGTACACTACCCTGTATACATAAATATGAAAAAACTATATTTTTCTCCGAGCGACGCCGGGTACTTCGGCTAGTGTACTATAAAATGCTGGTTGAGCACATGTTGCTGAAGATATGAAGTAATAAACCATGGCTGAAGATGCATCAGTGCTGCCCTCAATGAGCAAATTTGGCGTTAGTCAGAAAAAGCGCACGGAGAACAAAGGAGTGCGAAGACATTTACATATATGGATCATGTTTCAGATGATTAAAATCCCCTGCACTTCGGTCAGTTCTTGTTCAAGAGGAATTTCTTTCTCGACGACACAGGTCGTTTTGCCACACCCTCCATACTCACACGATCTCGCACCAGGCTTGCTATTGCCGAGATATTGAAGGTCGACATCACTAATTCTAGAAAATATTGGATTCCATTCGAACCAGTTGACCACTAGTCACGATATACTTCTGGGTACTCAATATGCTATTGAATGACAACGACCTGATCTCTTTGTTCTCGAGATACAGACTATGACGAAATTTTGGGTTTTTGGCTGATATCTCAAAAAGTAAGAATTTTAATGGATTTTAATGTGAAATTTCACATCAATATTCCGAATATATCAAACTTTTCTCCAAAGACCAACTACGATAATAAAATTTGAAATTTCGTTGACCACAGAACATAAATCTATTTCATAAAATCAACCAATAAAGACAAATAAAAACTCTATAAAATCTTGTCATAAAATTACTACTACTAACCAAAGCAAAAAGATATAAAATCATAAATATCAAACTTCCTTATAAATTCACTTTAAGAAAATAGAAATTTACATTTAACTATTTTTTTAAAATATTTTTAACCAAAGGCTCTCAAAAATGTTTATCTAAAAAGAGCTTTATCAAAAATGTTTAATAGGAATATTATCAAAACACAATTACTTTTTTAAATTAAAATTATTTTATGATAATAAGAATTTATTCACCAACATAAATAAATAAGAAATAATACAAAAACAAAATTCCTTGTCAACCTAATTAAATTTGATAAAGCAGTTGTATTTTGATCCAATGTTTATATTTAAAGTAATTCCTTTAAGAGAACTATTAGGAAAAAATTGAGTTCACAAAAACATTTTTGATATAGTAAAATGAATAAAAGTTGATTTAAAGAAAACAAACACAAGACCTTGCATTATCGAACTCAAAGATAAACGATTTAAAGACCATGCATTTTTTTGTTGTTGTTCTCATTTCCAAAACCATCAGCAATTCTATTGACATTTAAAATCACTTTTATTTTCTACATATAACAGAATTTAAAAAATATATCATAAATGGTAAAACGAAGAATTTAAAATAAAAGTGAAAAGGTGAAAGGGGAAAATAAACATTTTCATTTACTTTGCTTTTCGATGAAAGGTCGTTATCCTCTTCCGTTTGAATAACTTGGAATTGTAAATTTTTACAGGTTCATATTAGTCACACAATGAATAGTTTGCATGCATGTTTAGTAATGAAATTCGGAGAGCTGTCACTCATACTCAGTTGTGTTGTTTATACAGGGTGTTTCAGAATTCATGGTACAAACTTCTAGGGGTGATAGGTAGTGCTAACAGGAACAATGTTTTCCTATGCCATTTTTGCCGTTAAGCCCTCCTGTGGGAGATAAACGCCATTAAAGGTGGGGTTGCTGCCCCTGGAGGGTGGCTGCCTGAAGATCACAAGCTTCTTTGTATTAAAAGATAATTGCATGTTGTAAATTAAAATTTAATGGGGAATACAGTATTAGAATTTAAGTTAAGCAACATCATGCAGCAGTCGTTAATCCAGGTTCAGAGCCGGATCTATGCAATTTGTCACCTGAGGCAATATTGCCAAATGGCGCCCTCTTCCATCCCCACATTATGAATTACAATTTAACTTTCCTTGCTTTTAAAGAAGCAAAATCATCTATGATTTTTTCAAAATCAATCTGACTGGTTGTTTCTTGTTCTACTGATAAAGTTGCCATGTTAGCTAATTTTTCTTGGCCAAATGAAGATCTCAAATAATTTTTAATTAACTTAAGCTTGCTAAAGCTTCTTTCACCAGAAGCCACAGTAACTGGAAATGCCAAAAAATTCTTAAGGCAATTTCAACATTTGGATATGACTGTGCTAAATCGTAATCATGAATAACCTGCAATAATTCTAAAGATGTTGCGGCGCTAATGTCTGGAATAATAGCAATTGCATGATTTTTGAAACTACATATTTCTGAAGAAAATTCATCAGAATTCAAATCATTCGAATATTTAAGAGCCAAATTGGCAGCTGCTCTTTTTAAATCTTCATTATTCATTGACAGTAATATCTCTCCTGTAAGAAATTGAAATTCCAATGATATATCATTCAACTTTTTACTTCTCCATCTTAATTGCGAAACCATAACATCGATTAGTTCCTTTATTTCCAAGTTGAACATATGCTTGTCTGCAAACACCACTCTCATATCATTTGGTTCCCCTAAATCCAATTTGTTTACCGCTCGTTTTCTCTTTTCTGTAAATTCTGCTGGAATATTCATTTCTGTGGCTAACTTTTCACTGTTCAGATATGTATTTGCAACTATTTCTTCTCTAATCTGAATTAAATTAAGTGACAAACCTTCTATTAAATTTGATGCTTTGTGAATGACAATTGTTTTTGATTACAAGGCTTTATTCACCTTATCAACTTCTTGCAAAATCATATCCCATGCAATTAAGTTACACAAAAACTTGAAATTTATTTGCTTTAATATGCTGGTAATTTCACCTAATAATGTTATCTTGTTGCTTACCGACATTTCATTTAGTAACTGATAGACTTTTACTATTCCATGTCTTAAGGCTTTTACAGCATTTGGCCTTGATGCCTACCTTGTATCTGTGTGGCTTTTTAACGTTATTCCCAGAGCACCCATCAGGTCATCCCATCTACTTGTTGAGTTCAGAAAAAAATGGTAAATTCTTTGTACAACTCCAAAATAAGTTATGTTGGCATTTACAGAAGCAGCATTTTTGCAAACTAGTTGAGATTGTGAGCAGCACATGGAATGTATTTGGCTTGCTTGTTTCTTTGAGAGATGATGGCTTACACACCTTTATAGACTCCTGCCATATTTGCACCATTGTCATATCCTTGGCCTGTAACATTTCCAATACTAGGAGACCATCTTTTAGTAGTTTATTTATTATCTCATCAGCTAAACCACTATCAGATTTTGCCTTTGGTAAAATCAATGAAACTCTCTTCAATGGTAATTCTGCTGCCATCCTTTATACAAAAATATCTAATAATTTGGCACATTTGTTCATGATGTGACACATTAGGGGTACTAAGGAAAAATATTTAGCTTCTTTGATTTTTGACCGAACATGATTTCCTAAGAGTAAAATGAATTCATCTTGGATAATAATAATAATTATAAACTGGAGATTGTCTCCAAACATAGGTAATAATTTTTCGATTGAAAAATGGAAGGAAAAAATTCTGCGACCTGGATTTGAACCAAGAACCTTGACTATCCGGTTCCTGTACAAGAACCTAGACGCCAATTGGTAGAGGCGTCGGCCATGATAGTCGAAGTTTCTGGTTCGAATCCAGGTCGCAGAATTTTTTTCCTTCCATTTTCAATCGAAAAATTATCATCTTGGATAATTTTTGATAGATAAGAAACAGATCCTTTTTTATGACTCAGTATATGATCAGCAATAACACTATGATAATGACTTATCAGCTCAACAAGGTTTAAGAAAATTCCTGCATTTGAACTCTCAATACTTTCATTTGTACCTCTCAGTGGTAAATTGTTTTTTGCACAAAATAGAATCACATCAAGTACTACACGCAGTATGCATCGCCCTTTTTCCTTTTCTGACTGAATTGCTTTCTGCAGTGAATCATCTAGAAAACCACCGTTGTTAAGTTTCTTTCCTAAACATTTTCATTGAACATAAGCATCACGATGGACTACAGAATTTTCATGATCACAAATTCGCTTTATATTTTTCCAATTGAAAACAGAACACTGATAAGGATGATTTGGAATACATAAGCCAGTTACGGTTTATCACCTCTCCATTTGGATTCTTTTTTAAAAACCATTCTTTGATAAATTTTCTACCATCTGACATAGATTCTCTAAAGTCTGCATCTTTCCCCTGATCTGGACCATGTTCGACTAAGAAAATTCTTAGTTTGACTGACATTAGTGGCCAAGATGGTGGATCATTTAAATTGATAGAAGCATGTTCCTCTCCTTTTTCATTCTCAGGTTGTTTTGTAGATTCACTTTCAAGTAAATTACATACAGTGTTTTCTGGCATTTTAATCACTTCTAAATTTGCAGTATCTGGTGTTGAATCAATTGCCATATCGGTGGAAGAACTGATGTTTCTAACCATTTATGCAACGAAGTTGCACACTCTTGATTTAATTCTTTTCTCAATCTTTGTTTTTTCCTGTATTGAGCACCACTGGATTTTTTTTAAGCCATCTGTAAATTTCCAATATTTAAATGTATTGTGATTTATAGACCTATAATTAAAAACAATATTAATAATGTCAAAAATTAAAACGCTTGAAATGTTAAGTTATTGAAAAGTAATTCAGGATAAAAGTAATGTATGTAATGTACTGCTTTCTATATTATAGTGGACAGCCATTGAACAGGCTCAGCAAGCTTTTCTTTTTCTGACTGCTTAGAGAATGAATATGGCGGCTCCCACTGCGATGCGAAGCAATCATGGCGGTGCCCAATGTACTCATGGAAAGTTCTTATCGCGATCGAATATTATGCATTACATTTGATTAAAATTTACTTACATTTAACTTCACAATTCTGCTATGATGATTTGGAGGTTATGGTTAAATAACCAAAAGAATCCACCTGATCTTCCAACTGGCTAGTTTGAATGACGTTAGTTTCCAGGACGTCACAAATTATTTCAAAAGTCTCAATAAACATTAGTTTTAGTTCTCAGACCAGGATCTCACAAATTATTACGAATTAGAGCACCTCAACATGATTTCTGGTTTCTTGTACATGATCATTACAAGAGTTGTAAACAAAGGTTTACAAATGTTAAAAGTGGTATGAAATTAAAAATAGTGAAAAAAACAATAACAAAATAGAAAAATAATGGCAGGTATTAAAAAATGTTTAAAAGTTAAAAATTTATTGGAGATAAAATCATTCCAATTTGGCGCCCCCTTACAACTGTCACCCGAGGCGAGTGCCTCACTTGCCTCACCCTAGATCCGACTCTGGGTTCATCCAGGGACCCAACTCGTCGGCCTCTGGTCATACAGGCCCTGGATGGACGTATTGGATAGAAATATATAAATAAAAAAAAAAATATGTCTACAATACTAGACAAACAAAAGCACTTTGGTCTCCAGTATTTTGTAATTCACATAATTTTATTGCAAGCAAATGTCATTACTGAGAATTGGTAATGTTAAGCATTTACAAAACAGTCTTGAGCATACTGCTGCCACAGCTCGTGTACTAGTGGATAGATTCTCACCAATCTCTTCAAGCACCTTGTCCTCCAGTAGGTCTGTCCGAGAGGTTCGTGGGCGAACTGCATCTGGTCTATGGACATTGATAGTTCCAGTCTCCCTCATATATTGTACAATACGGCTAAGATGGTGTGCTGTGGTACATGTCGCTGTGGAAAATGCTCTCGATACAGCGTGCAGCAGCACGCCCATTGCACTTTGCTTCTCCGTGGATGAGAACCATATCCACCTGCTCTGTGATGCTGTTATGCTCCATGAGATGCAGTAAAAGATGTTTCAATAATACTGCCAAATGATATTCTGTTTCTTTGGAAATGATAGGTGAACTTTAATAGTAAATGTAATATCAACAAATTCACTGATTTTGGTATCAGAAGATTCCACTTTTGTTGAGGTATCGGACAGTAGCAAGCTTGTGATCTCCAGGGGCAGCAACCCCACCTTTAGTGGCGTTTATCTAACAACAAAAAATGGCATAGGAAACCAGAAGTGAAAAGATCACTTTTGCTGCTTTTGTTACTTTTGCATCTAAAACTGCGTCAGCCATAAACAGTATGATGAACATATTGAAATTGTTTGAAAAATAGTGAGAGACTTATTGATTGTGAAAAATGTTTTTTATTGTTCTTCATGGTTTTATTATTCCTTAATTTATAATCAAAAAAATTTCAACGTTTAATGTTATTTACGCCTTTAAATTACAAGTTTTATCGGTGGGCAGTCATCGAAACGAGCGAAGCGGCGATTCAATATGGCTACCACTAAACCGGAAGTTAGTAGCTGTAAAGCCAGAAAAGTAAGAAAAGTAGAGGGGAAAGTGGCTATTGACTCGCTTTCAGAAAAGTAACTTTTGAGACTTCGCTTTCCTGAAAATGACGTCACTGAAAGTGACTTAAGCAAGATAAGTGAGAAAAGCGAGAAAAGTTAAGAGATTGTGAACGCGACTATTGGCTTTCCTCATTTTTTTCCACGCTTAACTAGCAGTAGAACAATTGCTTCAGGATATTTATACCGTGATTTGTGATCATGTGACATGCAAATCAGGCAGTCACTCAATTTGTACATTTTGTGAGGTGTACTTAATACTGTGAAAGCACTTTTAGAAAAAGTATTGAACTTCTCTGACTTAAATGTATAGGGTGTTGCAGATAACTACAGGGCAGCATAACTGGAAGTTTACCCGCTCGATTGCAGGGGCCGGCTCGGTCGATTGGCAGAATGGAGGGAGATGAAGGTGCCCTGCAGCAGCCAGCAGTTTCTACAGTCGAGGAGGGGGGGGGGTGAAAGTCAAAACTGTCATGTTTTTGTAGTTTTTGTTTCCTTCGTTTGTAGTACTTAACCTCGCCCCTGCAATCGAGCGGGTAGGCTTCCCGTTATACTTCTCTGTACAATATCTGCAACACCCTCTACAATATCTAAGATGAGTCAAAACCCGTAAGTCATCCTAATAAAAATCTTAAATCTGGTTCGTAGAATTAATTCAATTTACTATATAATCCTGAGGTCAAATTTATATTAATAATAGCATTTAATTTTATATTTAAGGCTATCATCGAATATTAAATTCAGTCTTGTCTGAGTAAATCACACATCCGCGCGCACCTCAAAGCAGAACTCAATTCTTTCTTAATTAAATGATAATAATTCCAAAACAAAACGCTGACGGTGAAAAAATTAATTAATGAATTTGAAAATTATTATCATACGGCAGGTGCAGACGATAACGTGAGTGATATAAAACGAAGCCTTCTCAAGAAAAGAATATTCAGGATACAATCATGTACTATGATGATACGATAGAAATAAAACCAAATTAAAGATTCAGTTTCTTATAATGTTTATAACTTTATAATATAATATTATTTTTAATTAATATCTCAACAAAATAAGGAGAACAAATAATAAAATTTATCATTTATCTTCATTCACTTTAAAACCATAAAAAATTAATGTTCCCGAAAAAGAAAAGGAAAATTAAAGATTATCTGCCTTAATAATACTTAACAGAAAGTATTTTGCCTCCCTTTTTAATTTACGAGACTCGTATATTAAGACTCTCTATGTAGAATATACATTTTTGCCTTAATTATAATATAAAAAGTGATTTATTGATTTAAGGAGTTTAAATGATTTAAATTTAAAATGAATTTAGTCTCCTTATAATGGGGAAAATCGTGAAATAGTAAAAACAAAATTAAAATTAAAGTCACCAATCTTGAAAAAACTTGGGAGATGAAAGAAAACTCAAGGATGTAGTCTATTGAAGATGTTGTTGATGGTAGAAATAAAACCAGTCTATTGAGGATGTAGATGAAGTTCTTGTGCAGATAATGTTGATAGGGGAAAACGATAATCTTGAAGTACAGATGAAATTTTGAAGGGTTGATCCAAATTTTTGGGATAAATTTCATATAAAAACGTTTTCGAGAATTTTTTTCTCATCATCAGTTGATTAAATATTTGAATGTTGAAAACAGTTGAAATAAGAATTTAACAATTGATATAAAGGTGATGAAGCTAAGTTGATTGTAATTGTTGGTTATGATTGTTGGCTATTGTATATTAGGGTGACTTTAATTTTAATTTTGTTTTTATTATTTCACGATTTTCCCCATTATAAGGAGACTAAATTTATTTTAAATTTAAAAAGTGATTTAATTTCGAATCTGCAATCCGAAGCATTGAATCATGATAATGTTTCTAGATGCAACAAACAAATAATTTTATACAGTACATAAACCTTTTATTTATTTATCAATGGACGAGTCTACAGAATCATGTGCATCGGTAATACTGAGTAAGGGCTTATGATAACTGAAGTATGAAATATAAGCACGGGTATCGATTTTCTCGATATGTCGAGTAAACACAGCATCTAAGCTTAAGATGCGTCTCTTTACTCGCGTCTGTGCTCACACTTGAATGTGGGCCAGAAACACAGCACATGGAAGCTTTTCGCAGTATCTAAAATCACAAAACGAGTTTATTTTGTATGATGCAAAATTAAAATTATTGCATCATCCGTAATGATTATTGCATCACCCGTAATGCTTTTTGAGTCGGAACATTATTCTAACTCTAGAGAGGAAGGACTCTGTAGAAATAAATTAAGCACTTCAAAGCACGCAGAGATTCAACAAGCGCATAAATTATAAATAGTTGAAGACTTCAAAAACATCAAAAGATCTAAATGAATATTTAATTGATTTTCATTAACATGAATTAAATTGTGAGTATTAAGATATATTTATTGTAATGGAAAAGAGGTTATTCCAACACACTAAGATGCATTAGTCTTCATTAAAACACTGAAAGCACAATATCAGACTCTACACACGAATTCGCTAGGTAAGATAACGAAGCATAGTGGTAATATACTTCACAATTTCAATATACAGGGTGATTCAAATTGTGTGTAAAACAATTTAAGGAGGTATTATAGAGGTCAAGGTAAACACAAAAAGTCCTATGAACATGGGTCCGAATTTGAACGATAACCGAGATATGAACAGAAATAAAAATGCCGCCACCAAGATCATCGAGTTAATAACTCAGGTTCTGTAAAGCCTAGATTAATGAAATTAGGAGGAATAACAGGGTACATAAGACTGTGTATACTGTTAAAATTTGATCGAATTCCAACGAGAAGTTTCCGAATATTTTACATTATCTATTCAAAAGCTATCAATTTTACAGAATATTACATGTAGAATGTAATAAAAGTTACGCGAACTCTCTCTGACCAATCTCTCGGATGTGACAGGATTTGATATCTATACATATTAGGGTCCAATTTTCTCGGAAACCACTGCAAAGTTTTGAAAACGACTTTTTTCATAGTAATCCTCATGCAAAACTATCCCAGAAAATGCATTTACTTTGTTTCTATCTGCAATACACAGAACCTAACACCGACCTTTCAGTGTCCAAAAAAATTCTTTTTGCTACAGTAATCCTACAGTATCGCCAATTAACATAAAAATTCTTCAAATTATTCTAATCACTTATAGGAACAGGCTCCCTTGGCCGTTTTTCCCAAAGTTCAGGCGTTTTCGTGAAAATGTTACTTTTTGATGGAGAAAGTTCCCACTAGACCTCGGTTAAACATATTATAGGGTTGGCACTGCCATGCCTACCATGATAAAGAAAGAGACAAGTCTAAAATTAATTTTCCCCTTTAATGGAAAAATTCATCAAAAAGAAAATACAGAGAGGAAGGAAGTTTATTATCATCTGATATTTTAACTTACAAGAAAATGAAAAATAAAATTCTAATTCATTTATCTAAAAATAAAGAGAATAAACAAGAGGAAGTCTCACTGCTGAAGAATTTTTTTTTAGATGTTGTCAAAGATATAAATTGTGTTTTTTCTAGAACCCGCCTATTAGATGTAAAAATTCACGTTTTCGTTTTCTTTCTACAGATTTTATGAGCTGCAGCCATACATACAACAACTGTTGTGAGAATAACTAGACGAAGCCATTTCAACTAAATTCGGTAATTATGTGGAAGTACGAGCTTCCCAAAAAATTTAAGTAGATTCTCGGAAAATTAAATAGATTTCCCTTTCAAATGTTTTTCTTGGGATTAACATAAAGATAGAAACTGATTCAAACGCTGCAAGACTTTTTTCCTTTCTCGAGAATGTATTCCTGCGCCTACACTGAGAATGCTTTCCCGTACATTCTTCTCAAAAAACGCTACCAGTTAGCGCTCCGCACAACTCCTCACTAGAGTCCCTGTAAGTAAAACTTACAGGAACTCTACTCCTCACACTCTTTTGGTAGAAATCACGGTCTATAGATATTCATGGTCATCGAGCTCCATTGTTAAAATGAAGCTAAAGTTTCTAGCTCCCAATAGGGCGGGAACTCTATTGAAAAGTGGCGCTGCATGTGCATTCGGCCCAAAAACGCCTGCAGCGCCGCCCTATCGACAGACAGAAAATTTACTTTCATTTTCAGTTTCAATGAAAAACCTCTATCGCAGGTCACGGTCGGCCCTGATTCGATCTATGCGGCACCTGGCGCGATCTGTTTTCTTTAGCTTCTCGAAACAATGGAAAATGGCCGAAGCTCGATGACCATGAATATTTATAGACCGTGGTAGAAATACGATTAACTATAGCCGTTTTAGTGTGATCAAAGCCAAAGGGATATATAGTAAGGGTGTCATCTCCCATACAAGTAGGCTTATAGGAATTTTGTTTTCTTCACAGAACGCTGCGAGCGCTGATGTCGCCGCTGTAGCTCGCTGATTGGCTCTTTAATTTCCATGGAAACATGACGCAATCATTAAATGCACGAGAAATGCTTTAACACGTGGAATAAAAGGGTTAAAACAATTAACCCTTTTATTAGGGCTAAAAAGGAGCTAGGAACCATAAAAATGTTTGTAATTTTAAAAATGTTTAAGTTTTGTTTTATTTTATTAACTTTTTTTATTGTTAAAAGTAAATAAAGAATGGTCTGTGAGGCTTTTTACACGCCAAACCTCAGATGTTTAAATTATTGATGAAAATAGGAGAGAAAATTTTTTTATGTGTTATAACATAAGCTCGTTTTCCATTAATTAATTTATGGAAAGCAAAAGCATATTCTTTCTTGAATATGAGAGAACAAAAATGCCATTTTCAATACATTTCAATACAGTAAAAACCAGCAATTTTTTGTAATACAGGTTAAGAAAATTAGGGCATAACTGCTTGGTGCTAAGGACATCACGACTGGATTGACTTCTGCAGTTAACACACAAAGAAATAAAACAAATTACCGTAATTATCAGCAAAATTTGCAAATAAAATTTACCGAACGCAAACAACGTGCACGAAAATGAAAGCGGTAGAGACTGTGGTCATGAACGTGTTAGGCGTGAGCACTTGACAACTCATTGTTATGTGAAAAACGGACACAACAATGGACACCATTTCACCTTTCACCTTTTGAGTGGCGACATCAGCGCTCGCAGCGTTCTGCGAAGATAACAAAAATTCCTACCAACTGCTGCCATAGAAGACGATACCCTTACTATATTTCCCTTTGGATCAAAGCCCCTACAGTGGGCTTTGGCAACACCACCTAGACAGAAGGCCTGCGCACAGAAATATCATACATTGTTGCATCATCATCAAACGGCCAAATTTAGGGTTTATTATTGGTAGAAATACGATTAACAATAGCCGCTTTAGTGTGATGTAACAATGTATGACGTTTCTGTGCGCAGGCCTTCTGTCTAGGTGGTGTTGGCTTTGGCGAAGCCGACGCGACATAATCAAGCCGTGGCACTGATTTTGTGACATCATACAAACAGATGGATTTTGTGACGTCTTGCAAAAATAAATTTAAGAACAAAATAGGGATATTTAAAATTTAAAGCAAAATGACTTATTAAAAAAGTAAATGACCCATGTTTGACATTAATGCATTTTATTCTATTGTATTTACTTAGTTATCTAAAATACAAAATTCATATTTAAAGTACGTCACGAAAACCGATGGGATTTCAACAATGCCAAGTGACGTAGTGCCATGGCTTTGTATAGATCTCGTCGGCTTCGGCTTTGGCAACACCTCCTAAAAAGAAAGCCAAACAACTGAAACGTCAAGCATTGTTTAATCATCATCATATTTCGACCATTGTTAATCGTATTTCTACCAATAATAAGCCCTAAATTTGGTCGATTTATGATGATGTAACAATGTGAGACGTTTCAGTTGTTTGGCTTTCTTTCTAGGAGGTGATGGCTTTGGTGTGATGTAACAATATATGACTTTTTGTGCGCAGGCCTTCTGGAGAGTCATGGGTGGATTAAATTATTGTAAAATTTGCCCTAAATAATTTGTATATATTCAACCAACTCGAGCGAAGCTGACAGTCGCTGTGATTGGCGACTTCAGGCATAACCACCGAGAGAGAAGGCCTCTGCGATGAAAAGTAATACATTGTTACATCATCTTAGTTAAGGCAAATTTATGGCTTATTATTGGTAGAAATACGAATAACAATGCCCTAAATATAACGATGTAGCAATGTATTACGTTTCATCGCAGAGGCCTTCTCTCTCGGTGGTTACGCTTCAGGTGCCATATAAAATGGCGGATGAAATGGAGAAGAGCTAGCGTTTACCATTGTCAGAGATAGCGTTTATCATTGTTAGTATTAGATCTCAACAATGATGCTTCCCCATTTCATCCGCCATTTTGTAGGCAACTGAAGTCCCCAATATATACAGAGGGGTCCAAAAAATGTACTCAGTGTTTCTAATTCAATAATTTCGAAACAAAAATACTTACATTTACTAATCTCATGCGGAAATGTAGTGTAACTATGAAACTATGAAATTTGTCGTGGTATCGACAAAAACCAGCTACAATCAACGAGTTACGTGAAAACAAGATATGGATTATCAAACAAGATATGGCTTATCTATAATTTGGACCCTTCTGTATTGTCTGAACTAAGCTAAATTAGCAGTAGAGGACGGACAAAGATATTAACATTCACATACCCCTATAAAAAGAAATCGCATAGGTTAAATCGGAACTTCTAGATGGTCAACATGTGAGTGGCATGCTGTAGCGCGAAGCTTGTACAATCCACCTTGCTGAAGGTTTTTATCGAGGTAAGCCTAATCCCTGACATGTGCCGATGATGAAAATCTATGGCTCATCAAGTAGAGAATGAAATTGTCACTGTCATCCTGCAACTGTGACAATAACTGTGGCGTCCTGCAAGCACTCATCGTATCTAAAAAAAAAGATGCTTCACTGTTATTTTTCTCTTGAAAGAAGAAAGGACCGTACACTTTTTTCTAAAACACAGCAAAACACAATTACCTTAGGGAAATCCGCTGTTTCGCTTAAATTTTCAGTTGTGCAAAATCGAGCGTTTTGATTGCTGACTTTTAATAAGCTTTATTATTTTTATGCTTTGACATAGGATAGTCTCCGTCCGAAATTTCAGCTTGTTTTTCAGAGTTTTACCACTGTGTCCATTTTATATCAGTCATGTACCACTGTGTTCACAGATTTCCTGCTTGGTAGGACTTTTACAAACTGTGATAGAAAATGCCGTTGCCCAACAGTAACAGATTCTGCTTTGATAAATTTAATTAACACACAAAACGTCTTCCCCTATACCGATACTGCCATTTTGAATGACTCTTCACTTGATCGCCTACGTTCCACCCGCAATGGTAAGGGAAAACACTTCATTACCTCATTTGTATCATTTTACTGGTAATTTTCAATAGCCTCATGTGGGTTTCAAAGAATAAAAATAAACCAAAAAAAAACAAACAAAAAACAAGCGAACAAGATCTGCATAATTATTACTGCGAATAAACATGTATGTTTGCAGGCAGTGATTCCGCACACTAATGAGAAATGTAACAGAGTAAGACAAATTATTTATGTTTTCCGATTAAAAAAAAACAAAACTATAGCTGGCTTTCCTGCAGGGCACACGCCCACAAGAATCTCGATTTCGACTTAAAAATTTACGTTGTTCAATTTACTACTAATATGATGCAGGAATGAGCATTTTTGTTATTTAACCTTGCTGAGTTTTTCTGATTGGCACAAAACTACTTATTCATAAAAAACAATCTCTTGTGGTTTGTCAAGGCTTTCATTAAAAACAATACAACAAAAAACACGAATGGGTAAGTAGTGTGGAGTTAGATAATTTAATTTTCTGTTATAAATTTTAATCAATTATTTTTATAAATGACGAACAATGAGACAAAGCAACAAAAGAGACCATGAAATCCAATTCCCAAGAGCACCTTGACCTTACATTGTGTGTTGAATGTCCTCCCTCCCTTACTACCCACTTTTTCGCCCTTCCTATTTAGCTTGTCCAATGTAAGAAGAAAAAGTCCCGCCTTGTATGGCGGCTTCTCTGCACAGCTTCCATCCATTCAATAAAAACTCCGAACAGGAAGTGAAGCCGGAAGAGCGCTGCGGTGGAGGCGGGAAAGCGGACGGGGGCAGAGAAAAAATGCGGGGGCCTTGAAGAGAGAGTAGCGGGGAAGGGGGGAGGAGAGGGAACTCGAGCTCTCTTAGTGATTAGTCGGCAGACCAACAGTTGCTAGGGGTCTCCTTCTCGAACAAGGAATGGAAAATTGGCCTGGAGGGTGAGGAGAAATCCCGACATCCTCTTCAGCTTGTCTCGCTCTTGTGTAAACGAAAATAGCCGTAAATCATAGTTTATTGGAATGAAGAAAACTGGAAAGAAAACAAGAATTCCTCAATTTTGCTTGGCGCTATTGAAATTGTATTAACGGTCTTGGTTTCCAACTCTAATTTCAAATCGTTTGGAAAAAGTGATTTGCTTGTTTTTGTACTTGAAGTGGGTTCATTTAGTTCCCGATTCGCCGTATTGCCGAACTCTTTTACAAGAATATCCTCAACCGGTATATTCCGACGAATATTGTTAACTCGTTTTGGGCGTCTTCTTGGCCCCCCTCTGCTCATTCTTACCTTTCTTGTATCCCCAATTTTTATTTTTTAACATTGAATAATGCTAAATTATTATATTTTCATGTATTAAACGGAAAGATTAATTGATTTAAAAAATACGTAGCTACTTCTTTTAATTCTAAAAATTGAATACTTATTTGCAATAATTAACATTATCGTAATTGTTATTCAAGTAATAATTTTAATTGTGTTCAGTTTCTTAGCGGATTCTTCTTCTAGTAAATGTCAACTTAATATTGCTAAAGGGAGACTCCGTTTAGAAAGCTTGTCTCGATATGAATCTTAATATTGATAAGCGACTATGAAATCCTATACTGAATTTGACATCAACTACACTCAAAACAGTCCACTCAAAATAGAAATTCGCACTTCCTATGTGATCAATACATATTCAGCCGATAACACTCCCAATAAGCGCAATTTTGATAACATTACTTCAATATAATATATATAAAACTGCAAGCTCTTCAATAGCTTAATTCCATATCCAAAATGAGCAATGAAATCAATTTATACGGATATAATAAAGGACATTTAAAATGTAGAGTGTTTCTTTATATGAACAGTATAATTTCTTGGAGGCATCCTTTATTTTTCCAACGATTCTCATTTTATACATCAGTTTTTGCCAAGCATTTTGATATCATACTACAGGGTGATTATAAATGATTCATCGGGTTTTGAAGTCTTATACCTTCCAAGCTATTGATAGCACTCGTTCGTAACAATCACCAAACGAAAGAGAATATATCCGAATTTAAATTTCGCGCGTGCTGACTTCTGTGTGACGGACCAGGAGGCAGCTCGATACCATTTGCTGAACATCAATGGGGAAATGCTGGGACGCATGTGGGCCGAACTGGACTACCGCATTGACGTGTGTCGTGTGACAAAGGGGGCGCACATTGAACATTTGTGCAGTTTCTGGTTCTTTTCATGTAACACTCATTATTTTGTGTATATTATTTTGTGCAATACAGTCTTTTAAAACCCGATGAATCATTTATAATCACCCTGTATAACAACGATATGTTCTTTTATCAGCAATTTTCACAAGATATGGATTCTAAATAACATTATTAATTTACTCTATCGATATGCCAGTTTTAATCCTTGCTTTCATGCTATCACATCCTACAATAATATAGAATGTCCTGAAAGTCTAGAATCATCCAAGAAATAAGAGAATTATGAAGACTAAAGCCCGATAAAAATATGGAGATGAACAGTAAATATTAAAATAAGTTTCAAAAAATCTTAAAAAGCTTAAAAAAAAGTCTCTAAATAAATCATTTGTAAGATAATGTAAGTTGGAAACAGCTACTGACTATTGAAGTATAGTCAAACCGATTAACAAATAAATAAATAAATAAATAAATAAATAAAATAAAATAAAATAAAAAAATAAAAAAGGGAAGTACAAATGATAATTCCTGGATGGGGGATGTAAGATATTAACTTATGTCTGAGAATTAACTTCCCTTTTTTTATTTGTTAATTTAGTTTGTTACTTCCTTTTTTTGTTAATCGATCATTCCACTCAGGGCTCAAGATCTTACGGTTTAACTATACTTGTTTAGACAAGTAATTAAGACTTCTCAAAAATTTTATTTTCATTTTAAGTTAAATAACTTTTACTGGTTTTTAACAACACTGGATGTTGCAGAAGATATCGAAATTGCTTTCGTTTCATGTGTAAACAGCTTTGTACTCTTCTCTGCATTGAGCTGAAAGCATTTCTGTTTTATTTCTAAACTTTAAATCCGATGTTGAAAATTTTCAACTTTTCCCTTTGAAAGTATTTATAAGTTAAAATAGTATGAATACGAGTTATAATCAATTAACTTCCACGATTTAATCAAACTTAATTAAATCATAAAATAATAACGATGATGAAAAAAAGTCACTTTACAGTCTACATCGGCCTCGGCGGCTCAGTGGTTGCGTGATTGCCTCTGATGCCCGAGTACGCGTGTTCGATCCCGGCGAGGACGACGAGGATTTTTCAGGGGGAAATCCTGAGCTCACGCACTTCCTTCGGAAGGGAAGTAAAGCTGTTGGTCCCGTGTAGTCGTTTGCCTGATGCACGTTAAAGAACCCTTGCGAGGCAAAATTTGCGGTCCCTATAACACCGTCCTGAAATGACCATAGCAGTTGAAAAGGACGTTAATACCAAACAAACCAAACCAGTCCACAATTTTGAAGTCTAGATGATTTTGTAGATCTTTTGTCTGCAAAATGTTGGAAATCATCAGTGGAATTTATCGTCAGAAAAATCTACACCTCAATTTGGACATAAATAGGAGAACATCTAGACCCCAAAATTTGGACATCACCTAGAACCCCAAAATTGTGGACTGAAAAGCGACTTTCTTCGTTATCATTATTCTTTATTTAATTAATTTTTAATTAAATGATAGGAGTTAATTGGTTATAACTCATATTTTCAAACTTTTGTCAACGACAGAGGAGTACATATTTTCAACGACGAATCCTCATGTTCTCAACTCTCATCAAGAAGAAAATCTATGGAGCCATGTTGATAAAGATTATTTATCTTATTTGTCTCGTTTATTGTTCTTCCTATACAGGGAGGAAAGGACAATATTTCGTGTGGGTATAGAATGAGTTTTTCTAAGTCAAAAAGTTATAAAAACATGCAGTCTTTTATTAATGGTTTTTCTGAGAAGCAGCTATTTAAATCTGAAATTAAAATTATGAAGATTCTAATATGGTTTTTATTTTACTGCCATAGCATTCTAATAACTTTATCATAACAGTTACTTAGCCACCAAGATCACCTGACGTAATTCCCTTGGATTTCTGCTGTAGAGTTGGTTAAAGTGTGAGTTTATAAAACTACAGTCAATACACGAGACAAGATTATTGCACGTACTATACAGGGTGATTCAGAATGGTAGGTCAAGAATGAAATACCATGTACAGTTTGTAGCGGGGAACAAAATTTTTCTTATAAATATTGGTCCGGAAATGCATCCTTACAGAGATAATGCAACTTGTACGAGGTAGGAATGACATTACAGTAGGTGTTCAAAATGCCGACCCTGGTTAAAAATGCATCGAAGTCGTTGGTCTAGTGTTTGAAACGCTCGGTGATGTGGGTGATCACGGTCTGGAAAACGCTGTTGGTAAATCCTTTCCGCTTCAGTAGCATTACTCTGTGCCTCGCCGTAGACGAGATGTATGTCCGCCAGCTCCGCATTAGTCAAGCAATCCATTGTACGATAATGGAGTTACATGTTTCGTTTCCTTAAAGGAGAGAACACGAACAATTTCCATGTTTAGATCCTAATTTACATGGACCCTACCATTGCCGTCCGGGTAACGCACATCCATTCCTACCTCGTACAAGTTGCATTATCTCTGTCAGGATGCATTTCCGGACCCATGTTTATAGGAAAAATATTCTTCCCCGCTACAAACTGTACATGGTATTTCATTCTTGACCTACCTTTCTGAATCACCCTGTATAACAGATGCTGTGGACCGAACGTGAAAATACTAGTATCTTCAGGCGCGCAAGAATTGAAAAATGCTTCGAAGTATATGACGAAATATTCAAAAATTTTGTTTTGATAAAGTTATTAAAATGTTAATGCAGTAAAATAAGGACCATATTAGAAATTTCATAATTTTAATTTCAAATAGCTGTACCTCAGAAACCATTGAATAAAAACTACTTATGTATATAAACTTTTTGATTTACAATAAACTCATTCTATACCTACACGAAATATTGACATTTCCTCCCGGAACACTCTGTATAATGAGTTGCTTGGTTGTTTCAGACCACCATAAGCTGATTTTCAGAAAAACCCGTGGTAGTCTAAAATATCCAAGCCAAGATGTGATGAATGTTTATGAAGCCACGAAGAGATGCTTTCCAAGGATGATGGCAGCAAACAACAATAGGCTTCCACAAGCAAGAAGTGTTGCAAAAATTATTTCTTCTTGTGTTTTTCACGAAGTTACCCAAAAGCCATTTATCAGTAGTCTGGATGAGCATATTTACGATTCTTCCCCCACTAATAATCATGTTTTTAGACTGATAAAATTAATTTCTAAGAGCTACAGTAATATAAGAATGAAGCATTTGTGCAATAAACTCTCTGATAAAGAAACAGAAATCAAAATCAGATCACATGTAACCAGAACTGTTTTATTTGCTCATCAATAAATTTGTGAATATTAACATTCCAACAATGCAGTCACTTACTGTCACTGTAGTAATTTTTACACAATTTTCAAAGTTTTTAAATACCTGGAGTATTCTTCTATTTAACTACATAAAAAAGGAAATAGACCTAATAATCATGTCAGTAATTAAAATGTTAAAACTCCCCGATTTTATAAGGCGAAGAAACCAAAAACTTACTTACTCCACACTGCTTATGTTCTACTTCTGCCCTCCCAACATGGCGGCGCTGCGATTTCCGGTGGCCTCACCTCTAGTAAGGAGCCAGCAGCGCCAAGCGCAGTTCAGTTGTTTTTTCTAGATCATTGGAGCGAAGAGATCAGAGCGAGGAAGATAAGAAATCAGAGAAGGAGAAGAGAAGATCTATGAAGCGCCATACAGAGAACCGACCCCCGCGAGAAATGAGAAAGGTCGGTCGAGTCAACGAAAGGAGAAGAGAAGAATAAAGGGGAGAAAGGTGTAAAAATAAAATAAAAAAAAAGAGAGAGACAAAGGGTGCTCAGCATCGAACCGGGAAAGTTGAAAAAGAACTTCGTCATGGGAGTGATAAAATGTTAAGACGAGAGACGGAGATGGAATGTCACGACGAAGGAAAGTAAAAAGAAAGCCACAACAAGCAGAGAGAAAGGAGAATTTTGAGGAGAAATTTGAGAAAGGAGAAATATCATAAATACATTTGTTGACTAATGTTATTATTTTTCTTGTACACGTAATCCTGCTCGGAGAAAAGTACTTCATTAAGAAGCCAACTTATCTCGGAGATCACTGTGGAACGCATCAGCGTCGCCTCAATGCGTATCGGCCATACTTACCTTCCCAAGGCCTTTCATCTTTAAACCTCACGTAGGACTAGG
>JAHWFO010040815.1:0-25279 GCA_023313115.1 Rhysida immarginata
ATTTAAAAGACGACAGATTTAGTAAGGGTTAAACAAGGGACACTAAGAATTACACAAGCCAATCCAAGACAACTACTCGTTAATCATATATTGCTTTAGGTTACGTTTGAAATGTCAGCAAGACAGGATACACTTGTGGGAAGTACAAAGGACAGCCATACTCCGTAAAGTAAAAGGTAAATTGTTCCAAAGGGATATTGCACTATAAGGAAACGTACTAGATAAAAACGTTGTCGTCTGAAAAGGAAGTTCGAACTAGTAACGACGAGTTTATCGGACTCTATCACCTGTTTTAAACCAGTCTCTAACAAAATTTGCAGAATGGTTCTCATAACGAATGGCGCACTCCAATTCAGTCTGGAGTGCAACTTTATAAATGACTTCAATAGTTGGTAATTTATGAGGAACACACGCCTGCGTGACCGAATCCAGCTTATTAAGTTTAAAGGCAACTCGTATGATAGTGTTATAAGCTACTGTTAAGCGTTTAATGTTCGCCTTCGATGTGGATGACCAAAATACTGCTACATAAGCAAGACTTGGGACAATGGCCATATTAATATATTGAGATGATTGTTTCACGGTCGAAAACGTTCTTAATCTTTTGACAAGATAAATTTTACGACGCAAGATACTGTAACGTCCCCTCCCCCGCAATACCAATTATGTGGTACTTAAGAGTCATCGCCCAAGTACCTGGGGAGGGAAAAGCTAAAGTTCGAGACCGATAAAAGAGAGACTCCTAATACCACTGTGGCTGATTATAATCAATTTATTCTTCAAAACTATATGTGAACATAATATACATGCCTTAAGACTAAAGACTCATCCTGAGGGGCCCCCTAGTTTCATGCAATATGTCAAAGGTTTACATAATGTGATTTTTTTTTTTTTTTTTCTTATATCAAAATCAACAACAATCAAACCAGCCGGCACTCTTGTCAGAAGAAAAGAACAATCTGCAGCTGAATAATAGCCTACTTGAGGCGTGAGCAACCGCTTGACATTGAAATTTGGATGCTGCGATAACTCACACTGCCGAATCAAATATTCACTAAATACCAGCGCCTGAACGCGCAATGCTCTCCTTTAAAGTTTGAAAGGGGGGAGGAACAGTGACCCCTCTTGGTCAGTGTGAGCTACCCATTACATTCCCATTAGAAGAACCGTCTCAGTGACTTATAGCATGTACTATATACATATGCAGGCACTGGGTTCTCTCATTTCAATGGTCAAATACTTTATGCCTGATTACCACTCGTGCCTCAGAGCTTGCTGACTGCTATACATTTTATTGGCAAGAGTGCTTAATAAAAATTAGATTCCGTATTATTATTCTATTTTTAACCAGCTGTCTATGTTAATGAAACCTTATTCTACTATGCAAGAATAAAACGAATGCGCATCCTGTTCATTTAGTCCGTCTCGGGCTTATATCAGACAACACTCCGTTGTTTCGATAAATTGCTTACACTTGGGTCCATGGTTTCCGTGAATGAATCAAACGGACTCACCATAACTTCATAACCTGGACAGTTTCAAATGACGAACGGGGGCTTGCCATGCTCCACTTAACGGTCCCTTGCACACGGTGTCGTTACGTCCATTACCACTCCTCATGCCATATCGGGGTCCTACCTGGATTCTCGGGTGGCGTACGTCTCCATTCGGTTGATAAGGCGAATCGGTTATTCATATTGAAAGAGAATTACAACATAGTTCAAAGTCAATAAATTCAATTTAAAAGCTAATAATGCATAATTACTTGGTCCCGGTAAAGTCGTAATTTACCCTTCTTACGGATTGCAATTACACTTTTCTTTCAGAGTTCAATAACAGCCTTGCTCACGTATAAACAACTTACTACTGCTGGTATGATTTCTTCTATTAAAATAATATATCAGGTATCATTCATAAGGGTATTTTGTAACGTTCCATAGACACAGCAAAATTTATTACAGGGACTTATCTCAACATCGACAAGAGAAGAAGCACATATATAAAAAAATTAGATTTCACAGAAGACAGAAGAATTTTTTCACAACAAACGAAAAAACACGTTCCTCCAATTCGCCGAAACGATCGCAACAATCCTCTGCTGGAAGCTGTGCTATCTTCTCCGAATTCCCATTAACAATACAGCTCCAACAGAGGACTATGACGATCGCTCACGGCCTAGCTATCTATCTGAAACAACAATACAATACACAAATTATTTCAAACGCACCACAAACAAAAACCTCACACAACAAACAACCCTCACTACTATTACATAACCAACAAACAAAACAAAACACTACGGATAACAGACCTTATTTGCTATTATGTCTATCCTCCCACCATCAGACACACGTGACTCATAAGACGGAACGTCACAATACTGATTAAATAGTCATCATAACATTAAACGTAAGTTGGGATCAAAACTGATGCCTGTAACGTGGACGCGTGAAATAAATTTAATAATACAGACAAGGTGTGTTCAAAAAAGAAACTTCTAATAAAGTTTATTGATTAACATCACAATAAGCAAAGGCGAAAACAATTTCTTCTTGAAATTCGATTATCTTAGCAGATTAATAGAGTCAACATTACTATTATAATTATTATTATTATACACACTAGGCTGAAGGAGTAGATTTATAAATGTTTTTCTTTTTTGTTTATATTTGAAACTAAACCGGCTTAAAGCCGCTGTTAACTTTAGCAATCACTTTATGAACAGCAGAAGTTCCTTGCTGAATATGACGTTGCTTCTGAATAATACAGGTGCGGAATCCTCTTCTTACCCGTAACCCAGCTTGAAGACTTCAGCGCAGATATGCCTTGCAATTCAGCTCGAATCCGAAGCGGCTACTGCGGTCCAACCGAGAACAGCACTCCACCGGGAAAACTTAAAACTCCAAGCAGGAAAAACGAAAGATATCCAATATTAGCAAATATAAATATCATAATACTTGTAGGCGGTAAATTAGATCGCCTCTGAGCAATGCTTAATTATTAAACTATAAATGTTCCAAACAATTGCAGCTAACTGCCTGTAATATTAAAGCCAACAATTAACAATGCCACACAATATGCAATAAGGACATCAAAACCATCCATACATTCCAAACAAAAACTAGAAAATGATTCTTTAGCAAAACTTTAATGATAATCCACTTAATTATTTGCCCATCAATGTGCAATTCGGGCTTCCACATACTCTAAGTTATATGTATGAAAATTTCTACGTCCTAAATCCGAAAATCTTATAAAATTTTCTATGACAACAATAACCATACATCCATATTAAGAGTAATCGGAATAATGCTTCGTTAGGAGATTTCTTCCGCGGATATCTTGGTCGCTTAAATTAAATGCCAATGTAACAGGACACACTAATATCCATCACTTCCTGTAATTCAGCGCAATAGCTGGCTGCTTAAACACAAATGGAACACACAAATTAATTTTACGCAAAGTACTGGCGTAGCAAAAAGTTGATTCTATTTCAGTTCAGGGCGCGGGCACGAAACCGCCGACGCCCGTTTCAAAGTAAGCACTTAAACTGTATGGGAACACTCCATACACCAAGCCCCTCTCTGGGCAGAAAGTTTTAGCCTGAACTGACTGGGGATACCTGAACACTTATACTGGTATAGTGAAATAAGAAACTATTACCGTAATGCTTGTGTCCGTCGAACTCGGTCCGCTCTACTGCGACGAGGCGAGGCCGATCCAAATATCTCTTCTGCAAACTTCCTTTACGCCTTTGCTGCGGCCGTTCGGCTTCTCTGCGTTATCGGCTTAAATTAAATAAACAGAGGTCTTTAACATTATATTTACTCCTCGCTCCGCTGTACTTTTCCAGCTCGTTAATTCTAAGCCCCGCCTGATAACCATGCTTGAATTTCCCTTGTCCAGCGACATTCTTCAAGCCTTCGCTATCCCCCAGTTCAACAGCCTTCCTCCGTTCGTCTGCCGTCGTCGGAATCACATTCTTCCCTGATTTCCGCCGCGCTCCCCTCTTCCTATCGTGGCTCCGTCTCGAACTTCGCGCAAGACGCCAGCTCGAACCATTTTCTATTCCCGGGGTGGGCTCCTTCGCTTTCGCCTTTAATTTACTATTAAAAAAATATCCGAGTCACGGAATTCTTTTTATATTTCGAATTAGATCCAAAATTCCGTGAAAATGCCCAATGTCTGAGTTGGATTATTCGTTGTATCTCATTTAGTGAAAACTTGGATGTTAGTTTTCTTCGTATTAAGCGTAAGGCCTCTATTTTTAAACCATTCAGACAAGTAAAGGTCTTGATTGAGGCATTCAAGAGTATTCAAATAGTTCTCACAAGAAAATGAGGTAAATAAATAATTATCATCAACATAACTTAAAATCTGTGTGTTAAATTGATGATTATAGAGAGAAGCTGTTGATACTGCATAAAGTAGCGGTCCTAGGCTAGAGACCTGAATGATCCCGCGGGTGGAAGATTTCGAGATCAGAGGTTGGTAAGAAATGATATTAGACCTCTCAGAGAAGTAGTCTTTAAAGAGTTCCAAGAAAGTCTTCGAAACTCCTAAGGTTTCAAGATCAACTAACAGTTGGGGCCTAGAGATAGAATCAAAGGCTTTATATAAGTCGGTCTGTGCGATAAAGAAACTCTTACCTCGATCGAGGGCGCGGATTGCCTTTAGATAAATTTGTAAAGGCACCCAGGTCACTTTATGGCCAGGCCTACTTCCCCTATGAGAAGGAGAAATAGTTGACCACAAATAATCCACAATGGCACTGAAGACTGGTTTCTCCAATATTTTTGATAGGGGAGACAGAACAGATATAGGTCGATAGTTAACCATGTATCAGGATCACCCTTCTTAAATGTATGATTGACTTTTGCAGTCTTAAGAGCAGATGGGAATTTTTTATGCTTGATTATCTTGGTGCAAATTACACTGCTCAAAACATTTAAAGGAACACTTTTATTAAGCAGCGTGCAGAAGCAACTACGAATAATATGGACAAAATCGCTGTATGTGATCATTAAAAGACTGTTTATTTAACAATAGAATGCATTATTGAAACAACTGGTGAAGAAACCTAAAGAAAAAACAGGAAACTGCAGGACCCCTGCCTAAAACAAAGTGAAATGTCCTTTGGACGTTGTGAGGAGAATGCCCTGTTTCTTCCAGGGATCAGTTTTTGCCCCACTCAGTAATGTGTATGCCTACCATGGGCTGCATTAACCTCCATGCACCTTCGAGGCATGCTCTGTATCAGTCGACGGATGTGATCTTGGGGAAGCCGGTCCCATTCCTCAGTAAGTGCCTGGATGAGCTGTTGCAGTGTTTCTGGAGCTAAAGGGCGGTGTCGAATTCGCCTGTCAAGCATGTTCCAAAGATGTTCAAGGGGATTTAGGTATGGACTTATTGCAGGCCTCCTCATGGTCTGAATGGCATGCATCCGTAGGAAGTCTTCAGTGAGAGCTGCAGTGTGTGGACGAGCATTGTCCTGCATCAGAAGGAATCCACATATCGAATATCTGTGGGACGTGTTGGAACGTCGATTGCGCGCATGTGCGGAACGACCGAAATCCGTGACCGAACTGTCCAAGACAATTATGGCAGAATGGCGAAAACTACCTCTCGAAACGTATCAAAAACTTGTGGCCTCATGTCATGTGCAGCAACAATCACATGTTCTTCCAGAATCACAAAATCCGTTCGATGGTCTATTGAGATGCAAGCCCAAACCATAATGGAACAACATCCCATTCGGTCAGTCTCACAAACTGTTGCGTCGGTGTTTCGCTCACCAAGTCGTCTCCAGACACTTAGACGGCCATCACAGCGGGTCAGGCGGAATCTTGACTAGTCTGTGAAGAGAACAGAACGCCAGTAGCGAAGCTGCCAGGTGACATGTTGATGTGCAAACTCTAGTCGCGCCTGTATGTGCTGGCGGGTTAGCCTAGGCACTCGATTTGGTCGTCTGGCTCTCAAGCCAACTTCACGTAATCTGTTCCGGATTGTTTGATCTGAAACAGCTACCCAAGTTGCAATCTGCAGGTCATTTCTCAGGTCTCTGGCCGTTGAGGTTCTTCGGCGCAGGGCACAAGTCCGCACATAACGACCTTGATTGGCGGTTTTTGAGCGTCTGCGACCTTGCCCAGCTCTTCGTGTGTACTGGCCAGTCGCCTGGAATCGTGTCTACAGTCAGAAAATGACGGAAGAGGACACATTGAGGGCATTTGCGACAGTCCGATATGATTGACCCGTTTGGAGCAATGTTACGGCTCTCGCAGCTTCTACTGCTTCAAGATGCCTTCGTGGCATGTCAGAGCACTAACAACAACGTTCCAGGAATGCCTGCACCTTCTAATGTTCGACCGTTATCTCCAAGCAAAGAGTGTACTGGCACGTAACCACTTTGTTTTCCGGGGGGTTATATTGCTATGCAAAAATCTCAGAACATCTGGCAGGAAAATGTGTTGGCTTCAACCATTTCCTATGAGAGAGATAGTAGGTTTCATGTTGCAGAAGATGAAATTGCTAAAAAGTATTATTTACGCCCTCTGTAGGGGATTCTACAAGTGTTCCTTTAATTGTTTTGAGCAGTGTATATAAATCGTAAATAATCCGGTAGCATTAAGGTTTTTAATTATTTTGTCAAACATAGTAAGGGGAAAACTAGGACCCTTAATTTTTACTGATTGAACTAACTTGACAAATTTGTGACCTTCAGGTATGCACGGTTCTAGGGATTTCTTTTGGCTTATCATCATAGGTTTAATAGTTTCAGTAGGTAGAGGAAGACTTGTTGGATGATTTACCCAATCTAAATACTCTGCATATTTCGCTTTAGATAATGCAGGTTTACGTGCTTGACAGTAAGTACAAACTAACTGCCATATTTGTATTGAGTTTACATTTTTGGTTACATATTCTCTTTTAGCCTTACGTACTTCATTCTTAAAAATTTTACAGCTTGTTTGTAGTAATTAAAAGAATTGAGGTGTTTGTTCATCAAATAAATTTCGTGAGAATTTAATTTGGTTTTCCACTTAGCTGTGACGTTATTATTCCACCACGATTTACGTCGACTGAAGGAGGATTGACGAATTTGAAATTCCATACCTGCTTTGATTGCGGCCGACGTGATAAAATCATTTAAACATTCAAGCAGGTCGAAGTTATAGCGGCGAAGGGTGGCTACTCTCATTACTAAGTGGGTGGTCATAATTCAGTGATATGACAGTGTATATCCGTTTATTCTCTCAAGATTTAGAAGAGAATTTTCAGCTATTTTGTATGAGTCACCTAATACTTCTGGAGCCTTATTAAGAGGAATGAGATTAATAAATGGACAATAAATCGACAACTAGAATCACGCTTGGTGTGGCTCTTGAAGTGAGATTCACACCCGTCATCTTCTAAGGTGCGGAGCTTAGGGGTATCAAGTTCTTCCATTTTCCAGAAATTCTCCAAATGCTCTTGAATGCGAACAGAGCTGAGACTAAAGTTACAACGAATGTCTTTGGGAGTAGTGCAAGGAAACGAGCCAGCCAGAATCCATCCAAAGTGAGAAGCCTGCAGGATAGGCATTCTGGGTCCAAAAGTAATGCGCCGGGAGAGTATAATCTGCCAGAATAAATTTACTCCAAGGAGGATGTCTATTTCTCCAGGGACATTGAAGTGAGGATCAGCCATCTTCAGACCATGAGGAATGTTTATGCTGGCAAGATCAATTAGTGTATTAGGCAAATGGCCAGTAATGTGAGGAACAACCAAACATTGAGATTTCAATCGATAATTGGAGACTCGAGAATGCAAAGGAATTTCACATCGACAATGGATACTGGTAGTAGAATTGGTGATGGCCTGGACTTGGATGTTGACTTGCATTTGAGGCAGCTTGAGCTTCCAACATAGAGAGGAAGTTACAAACGACGAAGTGCTACCACAATCAAGTAATACTCTTGCTTGATGAATTTGACCTTGCTGATCAACAACATTCACAACAGCAGTGGAGAGAATAGCACATTGCTCGGAAGAGGAAAACGCTGCAAGGGTGACTGTATTATTTTTTCAACTAACTTCTCGGGGATTATTATGGGATCAAGATGTAAAAGAGTATGATGTCTAGCTTTGCACCTATTGCAGTTGTGCTTAGAGCTACAATTCATAGAGAAGTGACCTTTAGAAAGGCAATTTAATCAGCATCTTAAATCCTTTACTTTAGCAAAGCATTCTTTGATTGGCATAGATTTGAAACTGGAAGAAGGGTACAAGTTATGATCTTTATTGCAGACAGGACAAGAGGAAAACTTCGAGACGAGACTTCTTGACATGGCGGATCGCTCATTTGTGGGTTTGGCATGTCTTTGTTCTAGAGTTTCCAATAAAGAGGGCTTGTTTTCTAGAATTTTGATGAGATCATCGAAAGAAGTTGGATCAGCGATAGCAGTCTTGTTCTCAAATTCTTTTACAGTGGAGTTATCTAATTTGGAGTTGATGAGATAGACGAGGAATGCATCTCTCTGATGCTCTTTATTGATCAAAGAATCCAGAGATCGAAGATTCTTCTTGGCCGAGTCAATAAAAGTGTGTAGTCTACCAGAGGATTCCTTGTGAATGGGTTCTAGATCGAAGATGGCCTTCATAAGATTATGAATTAGTACTTTTCGATTGTCATAGCGAGCGTGAAGACTATCCCAAGCAATAATGTAGTTATCACCAGTGAAAGTGAGATTCTTAACCTCTGCTGCTTTGCCAGATAACGAGGCGCGTAGATAATGAAATTTTGTATATTGCTGAGCTCATTATTTTCATGAATGAGAATCGCAAATAAGTCATTAAAATTCAGCCAGTCTTCAAATTTTCCACTAAATTCTGGTAATTTAATGGTAGGCAACTTAATTAAATTAGATGACGAATGAGAGTGGCGTGAACTGTAATGCGAACTTGTAGAATCGGAGGAGGTTGGGCAAGGTATACTCCTATCTAACAAACGCTTAGTAACAAACATTAGTAATTACGTTAAAATCCTTAATTTCAAATTCTGCGGATTCAGAGTCAATATCATTTGTTTCATCTGCGTCGATCTTTATCTGAATCTCATCAAACGGAGCGAGTAATGGCTCTACATTGAGCAGCCATTCACATAACTGAAGAGCATCAGTCACTCAATGGAGATGAGGAATTTGCAGATGAAAGTTCTCGAACATAGGATTCAAAACGAGTTAGCTTAGCTTTGATGGAAGTGCGTTTTCTGTTAGGATCCATTGTATTTGATGAAGCCAGTAAAGATAAAACAGACGGAATGAGGAAGTGTGCAGAAACAAAATGGCGGAATGGCGGGAAAATAAAGCAATTTTTTTTCAGTGATGAAAAAAATGAGAAGTACGGGAGCGGCGAGAATCAGGCACAAACAAGAAGAACAATCAGGAAGATTGAAGCGGAAGAAAGAAGCATCACGATGTCTTCCTAGTAAAGGCACACATTCAACAGTTTGAAGGGCCAGGAGTAATCATCTCTGAATCTATGGGGACAAATACATCCAGACAAATAACATTGACAGTTGCAAAATCCGGCTCGAAGCACCAAAATAAATGTATGTTAAAACTTAAAGAAAATGTATACTTGCGAAACGAGAGTGTATAATGTTATGTACGACGAAAGAAGCGACTGTATTCTACGCAAATTAAACGAGAGCAAAAACTTAACGATGTTTGTTCTTGGAGGGAAACAAAAAGAAGACATTGACAAGAAACGCCACACAGTGACAAAAACTGAAAACAAGCAAATAAGCTCCTTAACATACTCATTTAGTGTCATTTACCCCTTCAGTTACGCGACTCGGTTCATGAGCTACAGAGCTTCGAACTCCCAAAGGGACTTATGCAGCACGCTGTATATTCTCTCTATACCTCCAAATCTGCGGCGAGGATGCGTTCCATGCTTCTCCGCGGTCGAGTGAAATACATAAATAAAACCGAACTCTTATATAAGATAATTTAATATATGAAATGGAGAGTTCTCTGAACCGGTTTCGCCTCTTATTTCTGACTTTTTCAAGGATACAAAATATTTTCTGTGTTTTCTTTCCCGATATGTACTGCAAGGTCTCCAACTTCATAACTTAATATGTACTTTAAAAAATTAAGAACAAGCATTATTGTATGCTTATGCACAAAAGATGTATTTTTCCAAGCAATATTGTTTAAACCAGAATTTTCTATCGTATCAGACTTATAGCCTGCAGACTAAGTAACTGCTCTAACCAAGCCCAGAAGACATGTAAACAGCCTAATGCTTTCATGTCTTCAGTGGCACATATTTCTGTTACGAATCCAGGCTGTGAAATTTTCTTTCCTATTTTCATCAATAATTTTATATCTTATTTATTGTTATCATTTAATCACTACATGAATTGGTGATTCATTCTTATTTCTGTCATTTTAACTTTAATATTTTGAAATCGCGGATGATTTGAATCTGCGGATGAGTGAGCCTCACTGTACTATATTTTTCGTTAATTTACCCGCTTATATTTATCTAAAATTTGTGTTAATGTCCTAAAAGAAAAAAAAGGCTGTATACAAAATAAATATTATTAATATACTTGTGTATAGACTAAAAAGTATATATAGATTACACGTTGTGAAAATTATACCTCCTAAGCTCAGCTAAAACTCTCAATGGTGGTCTTGAAATTATATATACAACAAGAACTAATTAAAGATAACTCATCAAAGATACTCCGTGTTCTCTTTGGTACCCTGTAAATTGGATATAAATTGTAATAGGGCAAAATAGAGAAGAGCGCCGGGCAAGCAAAAGTAAACGCCGGGGTGGGATATTGGAGAGAGCAAGATGGAGTAGGAGCAGCCGGGTTCCCTCCCCTCTTTCGCTCGTGCCATTTGGATTTCGATCGGGAGGAGCCATGGCCACCGGCGCGTGAGTCAGAGCGGCGTTATCAGACGCGTGCAGGCCGGGAGCTACCTACGCGGGCGCGTGATAAACCACGCGCACAGAGAGAAACGCAGACGCCGATCAAGCGAGCAGTTACCGTCTCTCTCTCTCTCTCTCTCTCTCGCTATTTATCTCCACTCCCTCCAACCCCAACGCTCTCTCCCTCTCCCCCTCCCACAACCTTCGTACAAACTTCCCTTCACCACCAATGCTCCCGTCCATATTTTTCTTCCCCCAACGTTGTTCCCTTCCGTCTCTCCTACTCTCACTCAATATCCACCCACGCGTTTCTTTCTTTCTTTCTTTCTTTCTTTCTTTCTTTCTCTCTCTCTCTCTCTCTCTCTCTCTCTCTCTCTCTCTCTCTCTTACACCCACAGACACACACACAAACGCGATACAAAAAAATCAAGCTCCTCCTGGAAACTTTATTTCGAACTTCATCCGAAAAAACTAACGGATTTCCACAGCATCACAGCTCACAGAAAATCACATGCAAATGTGTCGATGGCAATCACTGAGAGATACGGAACAAAAAATAATGGCAGATACACAAAGAAAATAAAAGAATATAAAGAAAATATGCCAGCCGGGAAGAAGTGCTGTCACCCATTCCAATTCCTTTATTAAACTTTCTTATAATAATAATAATAATAATAATAATAATAATAATAACAACAACAATGACAGAAACTAGAAAAAAGTTTAAATGTTTACATTTCAATGAAATTAATCGTGAAGCTCACGGAAACCTGCTGAATTATCTGTTCAATGTTGAATACGCCAGAAAGAAAATGGCTCCTCATATTCGCAGTGACAATAAATATCTATGATGAAAAGAATTCAACTTCCCCTCCCCAAAAGAAGGTACAGGAAAATACGGAAGTCTGAGATCATGAAAATTGGTCCCCTCAACTCCGACCCAAACTTCATACTAATGCCTAGAGCAGGGTTCCCCCCACTTTTTTTTTTTTTTTTTTTTTGTATTTCGCACCCTAAAATTTTATTAATGAACCTTCGCACCCGCTACAAAAATAAATCATTCTTATGTTTGATGGTAAAAATTAGTTGTTAGCGTTTTAAGGTAAGACGATTAAAATTCAAAAAAAAAACAAAAAAAAAACCTCAATTTCTTCACTTTTTCTCGCATCACCAAAAATGTTTTTTCATACCTTCATGGGTGCGATAACCTCCGGTTGGGAAACCTATCCTAGAAAACCCACATAACAAATTTCACCTTTCTATTGAAAAATGGAAGGAAAAATTCTGCGACCGGGATTCGAACCAGGAACCTCGACTATCATGGCCGATGCCTCTATCAGTTGGGTTCCTGGTTCGAACCCAGCTCGCAGAATTTTTTCCTTCCATTTTTCGATAGAAAAATGATTTCATCTGGTTTGGAGGTTGGAGGTTTGGACATAGAAAAGAAAAGTAAGTAAAGTAAGTCACAAAAAACAAATTTTTACAGGGCAAGCAAAAAATTATTTTCAGAACTCTAAAATGATTATTTTAATGTAAAAACATCTAGAAAAACACAGTACAATAACTTGAGTGTAGCATGAAAATACATTTTGTTATTTGGATGGCTGAAAATACAAGTAGACCAAGTCACATTTTTAACATTATAGTAATTTAGAATTTAATTATTTTATTATTTTATTTAAAAAATAAGGAATCGTGATTTACATAAAGGAATGCATGTTTTTGTGTCTCGAAAATATAATTTTTCTTGTCCTAAAATTTGGTATTGGTCTGCAATTGGTGTTTATCCACTTTTATTGAAAGTGGACTTGGTCTGTTTGTATTTCCAGCCATTTATTTAGTGTATGATGTTTTAAATTAATGCTTTTTTTTACTTCTCACGTTTTCCAGGTCAATGCCAGAATTAATTTTTTTGGTAAGCCACTTTGCTCCAATGGTATCAGAAGTACCGTCTCCTCGTGCATAGCTTGCGTGCATTTTCAAACAATAATCAGACTTAACTGAACAGGGTAGTTGTGCTTTCTTAGAGCAACGTTTCTCAAAGAGTGCATTTGGGAGTGCCCCAAGCGATTGCTAGGTAGCTATTGATCATTTCTAAAAGCTTTTGGCCATTTTATTACAGAATGATCAGAAAGTCAGTTCACCCAAAGATATACAAAAGATATATAAAAGGCGCATTCGTTTAATCGTACAAGTTATACGTCGATAGTGCGCCCCGTGCAGTTACCGTTTAGTGGTTTCGGTGCGGTTTCTGTGTCTGTGCAAGACCTTTCACCGAACGGTCCATGCGTTTTGAGCCAAACCACCAACATGGCGACGCCTCAACGACTCCTTTTTAATCACCCCAAGAGTCTAAATTTCAAATTTTTAAAATCTTTTCCACTTTCGAATTTTTTTTTTGAATCTGTATGAACTCTCCTCACTCACTGAAAGCAAAATTTCGAGCATCTTCGACAGTGATCGAAAGCTGGAGCTTCACTGGATGAGAGGACGACATTTGCAATTGCAAAATAAACGAAATGACCGTGCTACGTTCAGTTCGTGCACGGACTGCACGAAGCGCACCAGAACGAAGTGCACGGGAATCTACGGACTCCTCTCACGGCCCGCACGAGAGCTACATTGAAAGGATAGTGCGCGCAATCGGTGCAAAAAAAAAAAAAAACATCACATTGAACGAATATACGAATGCGCCTAAAATGAAAACCATTAAACATACAAACGTCAAAGTTGCAGTGGATATTTTTAATCAATGCGACACTGATTGAGTTAATAGTAAATGTTCAAAGTGGCCCCCATTCTCCTGCATGCACCAACGAATGCGACGACATATATTCCTGGAAACGCGTTGCACCACTGTTAATGCGGAATATTATTGAACATATTCGAACAATTTGTAGAGCAGTTAGGTGATAATGAATGCAGACAAGGTTATTATCAACAGGACGGAGGCTATAGCTCACATAGCCCGAATCTTAATGGAACAAGTGCAATATGTTTTTGAGGATAGAGTAATTTCTGGAGTATTTGTTTAAATTTGGTTTATCATTTTAATTTCCAATTAAAAGAATATCCACTGAAAATTTCACGTCTGTATGTTTAATGGTTTTCATTTTATACATTATATAGCGAGTGAATAAAAAATCCCGGGACAGTCTAATATCTCGAAAAATACACGTCATATCAAAAATGCGAATCTTGGAAAAAAAAAATGTGGGTTTCCATGAAATTTCAAAGTTACCCCCATACGAGGGGTGCAGGGGGCTAATTTTTGCACCATCAAAATAGCTTTTAAAAAATATTTGACACGTATTTATTCTTTTTTTGACAAGACTTGTATTTTTCGAGATGTTACACAATTCCATGGCTTTTTATTCACCCTGTATATATCTTTGGGTCAACTAACTTTTGGAATACCGTGTACAATTTTAGCATCAGTTTACTTCTGCAAATGAAGATTTTCAAAGCCTGCCAATATATAGAGTAAAAATAATCTATTCAGTGTATTGATGAAAAAATGAGAATCAGTTTATCTTGTCTATGCCTCTACATTGAAAAATTCGTCAACATGTCACATTTTTCAGAAGAATAATTTTTTTTTTGGTATATTTTTTTTACTATTTTTTATATTTTTAAACATTAATTAGTTAAAGCAAATTTTTTATGCAGTGCGCTCATAATTATTATTTTTTATTGTAATTGATCCCCAACGTCAAAAAGTTTAGAGCAATCTATATACAAAATTTTAGTCGTCTACGTCAAAGAAAATATGAAGACAACAGATATACGGACGGACATGATAAACCAAAAAGCAGTTCCATTGCCGTATTGCCGCTACTTACAAGGAGATTCCAAGTACTCGCAACGCTAAATTGGTTTTATTAGAAACTGTAACAAAGTTACAGAAGCAAACTATACTTTTGACCAATTGTTGAAGAAACATAATGAGTATCAGTTATAAACATAATGGGTAATAATTAATCCTATCTTGTCAGATATCTGAGAAGATAGAAATGATACTTTTTACATACACTCACAGCAATTTGTGGGTCGTATGACCTGCTTGTGAGAGTCCTAAGATTCTTCCAATACGACATTAAAGAGAGTCTTTGGACACATATGTCAATAAATAACAGTTATTAAATAAAAAAATAATAATAATAATTGAGAAAAAAATTATAAATAATAAATAAAATCAAAATCAAACTAGAAATAAAAAATAAAATAAAAAGCTGACGTTTCGGATAGAGACTATCCTTTATCAAAGCAAAAAGGATAATTTTCTAAAGATCTTGTTTTACCTGAATGTCAGTAAGAATTGTTTTACCCGAATTGCCGAGTCGCCATTCTCGGGTCAATTGACTCGATTGTACAAGACCTATGACTCATTAACGGAATGCTTACTATACGCATATACACATATTCACATTTCTATACATGTTTACACATTTTTACATACATTTTTACAGCTACTTATACATTTATATCGCCGTATATTTACACATACACACATACTTGAACACACTTGTATATACAACAAGTTAAGAGGAAAAAGGTTTTATCAAACCAAGCTTTTATAATGTTTTATTTAGTGGCAACAATACAGCTTAATTTTGCAACAATAAACAATAGACAAATTTACTCTCGCCATAATGTCCAATTGTTACAACAATCAATTCGTAGTAATGAGTTAGTACCATTAGAACACGAACCAATGAACCGATTTGAAAATTTTTTTCTTTATCATAAATTGTCATCGATTCTGCATAAGTGTGTCAAATTGCAGCTCCCTAGCTTATCGGAAAGTTGGTTTAATATTGATTACAAGATTTGACCTAAACAACTAACACAGCAAAGTTAATAAAAGCTTATAAAAATGTACACTATCATACAAGTATATATACCTATTTACACAAATTTACACACATGCATACTGATATTTACACAAGTTCACATTTGTATACCGACCTGTATTTATATTTTATCATCCTTATAGCCAAAATTTGCCAGCAGAAGATAAAACTTCAAGCTTGTGGGCAGGAAAAAGGATTTGAATGATAAATCTGTTGCTAAATTCTAAAATAACGTTCGCCTTGTTCATAGAGTCGACAACTCTTGAATGGTAGACAACAATAAGAAGATAAACGACATCTTTTTTTAGATTTGTAAACATCAATATTTTTATAAAGTAATTTCTTGATTTAACAATACATTCAACTTGGAATGTTCAATGGAATAAATTCACCATCATTTAACAGAATTGATTTGCACAAAAATCAAGGGAATATTTTTGTTGTAACCGTTACATTGTTCTCTTTATAAATCTACAAGATTCCTTTTGCATTCCTTTGTAAATGGAAACTATCACGTGTAGCTCCTATCAGTATTCTTGGCAATCTGAAATACAGAACTAATGATGAGTTTAGATCAATGGTTTACGTTACCCTACAATAATGGAATCTTATTATTCCATTTAAGTTAATATCTTATTCGACTTCCGTGCTTAAATTAAGTCAGCCACCCTTCTTACTTTCTATAACCTTGAGATCGTAGATGCTTTGGGAACAACGGCGCCTCTCGCGTCAATAATTGAAAAAAACTGTAGTGATAGCACACAGTTTTCACAAGCACGAATCATTGAGAAATATTTGTTCATGGCATCGCAGAGAGAAATTTTTGTTGGTTTCAACAGAATTTTTTGCAACAATTACTTTAGAAATTGTACTTCCGATAAAGGCCTAGACTTATTAGAGAGGGAACATGTGTTTAGTGTCAAAGAGAAGAGAAATGCCGACACCGTGTGTAAGGTACTTGAAAAAATGTTTACGATATAGGCCTACCAGAGTGAATTCTGTGCCTTATAATGTGACAATTGAGATGTGTATAATTTTCTTCAAATTTGATCTTTTTTTTTTAATATTTTGTCAATGTTCATTTGCACATCTGTTTTTATTCTGCTTACAGAAGCAAGAACCATAGTAGAGAGAGGTTATACACTGTCTTATCACTGAATTATGACCACCCGCTTAGTAATGGGAGTAGCCACCCTTCGCCGCTGTAACTGCTGCTAAGCGTCGTGGCATGGAGGCAAGAAGTGCGCGGTATGTGTCTGATGGTATGGCAGTTCATTCCGCTTGAAGTGCTCTCCACAGAGCTTCGAGAGTCATAGATGAAGGGTCCAGCTGCCATACATGGCGATCAAGGTGCTCCCACAGATGTTCGATTGGTTGATGTCCGGCGAATTAGCGGGCCAAGGGAGCACTCGAAAATCAGTAGAGTGTTCCTCGAACCAATCCAGAAGGAGACATTCCCTGTGGCAGGTACATTGGGGGAACATCGTGAGCATCTACGGGTGCACCTGGTCCGCTACGATTGACAGCCACAGGCATTCAAATTGCCCTGTAGACGAATCAGTGGAACTAACTGCTCCCAACAGAAGACCCCCCCACACATGTACGCTATCCTCACCAGCCTGTTTCCGCCCATAATAGCCTCCTACAGTTTCTTTTCATGGCGTTGACGACGCACTCGTCATCGCTCGTCAATCTTATGGAGCAAAAACCTTGACTTGTCGGAGAAGGCGACCTTAGCCCACTAGTCTGTGGTCCAATGGCGGTGCTCACGTGCAAAGTCTAGGCGACGTTGACGATGACCCTGGTCAACATGGGTGCAGCAACCATGCATCGACTGTTCAGGCCTATCCGTATCAGGGTGCGTTCAATGGTAATGTCGGATACACTTATTTTGGCACCACTGTTGAATCTGGTGGTCAGTTGATGGACTGTGGCTCTCCTGTCACCTTTTACGAGTCGTCGTAGGCGCCGCTCACCCCGTTAGTCGATGGCTCATGAACCTTTAAGTGATGGCGTTGGGACGCGAGCGATTTCTGTCCCTGTTGTCCACTCTTTGTACACCTTCACTACAGCGGACCGTGAACAGTTCACAAATTGCGCTGTTTCGGAGTTGGTGTCACCCTTGCTGCGATAGCCTATTATCATTCCTTTTTGGATGCCCGTTAAATCCGGACGTTTACCCATCTTGAGGCTCGTGCACCTGCCGTTTGATGCACCAGCTTTAAAGCTTTCTCAGCCTGTTATGCAAATTTTGCAATGTGTAATCGTTGTTGGGGCGAACCATGCGTGCTGGGGCTGAATCAGGGATGCTGGTCAGAATTCATTGATATGACAGTGTATACGTGAGTGTAAAGTAGGGGCATCACTAAAATGTAAACTTGTAGCAGAAGTAGTTTATTTTTATAAAACAAGAAAGAGATCATGGGAAAACTCATTTTTCAACATGTATCTTCCTATCGTTTTTCCTTCGCTTGGTTCGTTTTACAAGGCGTGTATAATATTGTTCAGCTAGAAGTGAGAGTTCTTTTTTTTTAATGGATAAATATTGTGGGCAATTATGCTGGATGGTTTGGGTTGTCACTTTTCTTTTGAGTATTGTGTTGGTATCTAGTCTGTGGGATCATGAAATGAAATGAAATGAAATCATACATTAAAATAGCAATTTAATTAAATATTCAGTAATATTAAATTTAGAACAATAAATATATTCTTCTCTCGTTTTACAGCTTGAATCCACTTTTTTTCTTCTGTCTTGATGCCATTTCTCGTTTGTAAATGAATAAAATGATGCCTCCGAATCTTTTCCTTATGTGCTGCTGCATCCATAAACGCAAAAAATGGTCCTTCCAACTCTTATTTTATTCCATAACTGATTAGAAGAGATTACTACACGATAACCTGTATCTACTTATCACTATCATTTTTTATAAACACGCCACTAGAGGTCACTACAATCTACGATCTCGAGGCTTATAAGTTCCAGTACACAGCTTCCGGTGTTTGGATCCATTGCTGCGAGAAACTACCCATGTTGTTAGCAGTCGATAATAATGAATGCTATCCAGTGAGTAATGCTTACTTAGATTTCTGTTTTCGTTCAATTTTTCTTGAACTGGTAAAATTTGAAGGAGCAAGACGAACAACGTCGGCGAATGGCTTATTCAACGTTGGGTTTTTGAAGAGACTATCCCTACTGAGAGAAAGTTTTAGAAAACTTGTCCCATCCATAGTCATATTGAAGGGTAGTATTAGTTCTAATAATTTGAGTTTAATCTTCTTACAAACACGAACGGCGAAATCGTCCTGTATCGCTATCCGCCATTTTTCGTAACTTGATTTCATGTCCCTACCGGAAATGTTTCCCATTTCCAATAACTTGACTCGTTGAGTTTCGCGCTGTTAGATGATTCGGGGGGTTCGTGAACATTTAAAGATGGGTCATACAACTAATCTAAGGAGTACTTCTTCTTCTTCATCTTCAGCTTTTCCCACTTCTATGTGGGGTCGCTGTTTTTGATGAGCTTTCTCCATTTCTCTTTGTCCTCAGTCCATTCCCTTCTGAAATCCTTTGATTTCACATCTTCATCCACAATATCTTGCCATTTTCTCTTGGGTCGTACTCTTTTCCTCCTTCCCTCCACTTTCATGTTCATAGCTCTTTTGCCAGTGTAGTTCTCGTCTCTTCTCATTACACGGCCAAACCATCTCAGTCTATTTCTTGGATTTTATTTTCAATATCTGCAACTTTCACTGTCCCTCCGATGCCCTCATTTCTGATCCTGTCTGCTCGTGTCACTCCCCACATCCATCTCAACATTCTCATTTATGCCACCTTCACCCTTTGTATATTGGACTTTTGTAGAGAGAGTGTTTCCATTCCATACAGCAATGCAGGTCTCACCACCGTCCTGTAAACTTTGCCCTTTAGACACACAGGGATCTTCTTATCGCAGAGGACTCCAGAGACTTCTTTCCAATTTTTCCAACCTGTCTGTATTCTGCTAGTCACTTCCCTATAATAGCCATAAAACAATTCTAAACGAAACGCGTCGCCAAAATTAAAGATTTTTGTATTGCAATAAACAGGCCCGTTTATTTTGTATTTATTTATTATCAGCAATACTAAAATTAATGTTATTATAAGTTATGAATGAAATTCCATAGGCTTTATGATGCTAATAATAATTATTCTTTATTTAAAGTTGTTATTAACGAAATAAATTTACTCAGGCAACTAAGGGGTAAATAAACTTTTTTTATTATTTGGTTCTTTGCTTGATAAATTTAAATCTCCATCATTGATCAAATTTTAGTAACAAATAAATCTCAAAAGAAGCGTTACGTAACGCCAGACCCGAATCCCCCCCCCCCCACTGTCCTCTGTAATGCTGCGTGAACGCTACCCAAAACGCCCCCTCTCCCCTTCAAGCCATACGTATTTTATGGATAACCCGTAAAGTTAGCAGCTATATAGCTACACTAAAGGCACCACTCATCATTTCTATTTTAATGGAAACAGGAAACCCCAACTGTTTTGCTGCGTTTTCGTTCAGTTCTAATATTTGTCAAAATATGCCGCGATAGGGAATATCTTCCTAACTCTTCCTTTTAAATCTTCCTTCCATATTAAAAAATCGAAGACTCACGCTCGGTAACCGTGGAGGTGCAAGTTGCTAGATTTCCATTTGATTTTTCTTCTTCTATGCAAGACTATTCCGTGAAATCCTAGCTTTTAAATCAGATAGTAAAGGTAGCTACGAGCAAGAAACAAAATTTTATTTCAAGTATTTATTTCTATAAAATAAGTTCATTACTGTTTTGTTTTCTTGTATTCTCACTTTATTAACCGCCGTTTATCTATCTTCTTTCCTTTCCTTTTATCCTCTTCTTCCACCGGCCCCGCCCTCCGATTTTTCTGGTTTTCTATTTTCTTCGTATCTTCTCTTAGGATAAATGGAGCTCACAAGCGCTCAACGGTGAAATAGATCGTCGTTCTGCGCCTGCGCTCTAACTCTCCTCTATTTCATCCGGTTAACAATCAACACACGCGCAGGTGCCTATGCCCGTGGCGCGAGTCCGCACAAAAGGACCTTCGCTAACAATTAAAAACATCTATTTTGTCGACAGCAGCCAGTGTAGTGAGTGTCAGGGACCATCCATCTAGGCAGCGCGCGAACCCTTCCACCACCCACCTCAAAACATGGCCGACTGTAAATCTTAACGGGAGCGAACGAAAGAGACAGAAAGAAATAAAAAACAAACACGAGGGGAGGGGGGGAAGCAAAAGACGGGGGAGGAAAGACCTTCTCTGCAGGAAACTTAATTTTTATTTGGATTGATTATTATCCTTTCTCCCTGTTCGCTGTCGTCGTTGTTTTTATCCCCAGACAAACGGGGTTAATAATTCGTTTCCTCTTGCGCAATAAATATATGACGTCATTCAATTGCCATTTACGTCAACGCCACCAGTCGAGAGATATGGTACAAAAACTGAAAAGACTGATAGCCAACGGGAACTCCCACGAGAAACCAAATCTCTCGTTTACTTTAGTCCGTGGCAAACCGCCTCCCCCCCCCCCCCAACCCCGTAAATATAAACTTATTTGAGAAGTCCTTTTTGGCTATTGCACGACTACATTTCTTTCTTCACTCCATCCAGATCGTAAAAATATCTAAGGAACTTTAGATATCATTCTATGTTTTAAAATTGTGTAATTCAATTCAACATGGATGGCGAAAAGTTTCATTTTCATTCAGTAGTTTGCTTAATTCTGAAAAGTAAGGTATTGCTTCTACTCTCTATAATGATTGCTCAGATTCTATAAATTTTGTTAAAGGGCCACATGATTTACTTCTATTCAGTAAGTGATTGCCAAATAACAATCTTCATGGTGTTGCAATTTTTACAAGCATGAGTTTACATTAACACAATGACATTAGTGCGATAACACCTCAACATGAGTTTTTCGAATATTGGATTGAATGCCTAGATAGTGGTAGAATTATAAGAATTAAAATTGATATTACGAGTGCGATGACACCTCCTAGCTTATTGGAATTGACCATAAGATGGCATAGGCAAATAAAAAATATCATTCTGGTTGGATGAGAACAGGCGTTACTAATGGGTTAGCTGGATTAAAATTTTCAGGATCTCCTAATACGTATATTTGGGTTTAATTTTAGTAAGTAGAGAGTAATGGCAGATATAATTCGAAGATATCTTTTAGTGAAAAGAATGGATGGAACGGTCTGTTATCTAGATTTGATTTTAGCCCTGTTGGGTTATTAGATCCGGTTTGGTGAAGAAACAACAAATATCAAATTGCTAGTGCTGCAATTACGAAGGGAAATAGAAAATGGAAAGTGAAAAATCGTGTTAAGGTTAGGTTGTCTACTGCGAAACCGCCCCACACTCATTGTACTAAGAAGGTTCCTAGATAAGGTGCGGCTGACAGAAGATTAGTAATAATTGTGGCCCCTCAAAATGATATTTGTCCTCATGGTAGTACATAACCTATAAAAGCTGTTAATATTGTTAGTAATAAAATAACTACACCAATATTTCAGGTTTCTATAAGAATGAAAGAGTTAAAATAAATTCCTCGTCTTACATGCATACATAAGCAGATAAAAAACAAAGATGCTCCATTGGCGTGTAAATTTTGTAGCAATCAACCGTAATTAACCTCTCGTGAAATATGAACAACTCTATCAAACGCTAGTCTTGTGTCTGCTGTAAAATGTATAGCTAGAAATAGGCCAGTTAAAATTTGTAGGACTAGACATAATCCTAATAGTGATCCAAATCGTCACATATATGTAATATTAGACGGGGAGGGTAGATCTACTAATGAACCGTTGATGATTTTGATTAAAGGGTCAGTCATCGCACTAATGTCACTGTGTTAAAATAAACTCATGTTTGTAAAAATTGCAACACCATGAAGGAATCATCAGAATTAAATGAAATTTAATACACAAACGACTTGTATCGGTACAAATAAATGATTAGAGTTTCAAAGCACAAAAACAATATTAAGTGTCATATGAGTACTTGGTGTAGCCATCATGCGCTGCAATAAGTGCTGCTATACGACGTGGCATGGAGTCAAACAGATTTTGAATGTCTGCCTGGGGAAGAGCATTCCAAATTGTTTGTATGCGTGCCTAAAGTTCATCTGTAGAACCTGTAGGACGAAGATCACGAGCGTGACGCCGAATAACGAAATCCCACAGATGTTCATTAGGCGAATAAGCAGGCCAAGGAAGAAGAAGCTGTATGTCTTCTGCTGAAAAGAAGTCTTGGATATTTTTTGCAATATATGGGCGGGCATTATGCCGTTGAAAGATCGCTCCAGGAATGCCTTGAAGGAATGGAACGAGTTCGGGCTCCAGCACTTCACTGATGTACTGATTGCTATAAAGATTACGCACAATTCGCAGCAGCTGAGATCGTCCATGATACGCAATCGTACCCCGGATCATAACTCTGGGTGTTCGTCCACTTTGACGTTCGATAATGCACTCTGGAAAGCAGCGTTCACCGGCATAGCGTCTAACACAAATGCGGCTATCATGGTACCACAGATTAAAGCGGAATTCGTCAGAAAAAAACACTTGTTGCCGATCTGCACGCCAGTCTCTATGTTCCTGAGCCCATTGCAGCCGCAAGCGTCGATGGTTTGCGTCAGGGGGATCCTGTATAAAGGAGTTCTTCAACGCAGTCCACGGCGCAGTAGACGTTGACGAATTGACGAAGCAGACAGAGAAACACCTGCAGCAGTGGACCAATGTGCTGCTGCGCGTGACCGGAGCTGTACGGTCCCTCAGCGCCGTGCCGACTAGTGTCTATCATCGCGCGTAACGTCACCTTTCGGCGTCCAATCCAAGATTCCGAGTTGTCCGGTTCTCATCGGTCCACTGCTTCCAAACTCGCATTACTGTACTGCTGTTACGCTGCACACGAGCTGCTATTCAAACTGCGTTCAAACCTGCTATTCTCCCCGTTCAAACTGCGTAAGTTTTTGAAATGTGGGCCCTCTTTCGTCGAAGAGACATCGTTAAGTCTCACCTAACGTTACCACTAGCAGAAAACCATAGACTATATTCAACGTGCCGCTACAGCCCTCTATTTTATACTGTTTCAGAATTTCAGAGGGCGCTGCTCAACCCACGCATGCCTGGTAACTCTGAAATTTTAATCATTTTCATAATGCACTATAATTTGCGTTGGCTGAAAATTCCAGCTCAATCGCGTCATTCCTTCATTTTTACAAACATGACTTTACAGCGTCTTTATAAATTAGTGGGAAAGTAATAGAGGGCCTAAAAACTCGTAACAAATATAGTATAAATATTCCAGGTGCTTGTTTCTTTTACACAGTGGCTATACTACTACGATCAATTCTGTCAAAAAGGCGTGAAAAGTGATGCCAGACATTACCAGGAAGACATTCTGCAGGGTGAGGTAAAGCTTTTAAATACTGCGTTGTTTAAAGGAATCCAGTGAACCTTCCAGCAGAATTCGGCGCCTAATCACAAGGCTAAAGTGACGCAAAGGTAGCTCGTAAAAATAAGGAGACTATGCTGATATCGCCAATCAGGATTGGAGGAGAGAGGAACTATTTGTCTGTAGTGTAGAGGCATATATGATGCGAGACGTGGTAAGGAGGAAGCAGTTTCGCAGAGCAGGGTTTTTCCAAAATATGCGTGTCAGTCGGAAGGGCATGGTGCATTACTGAAGGGACGACAATAAACAATGAGAGTACACACAGATCCTGGCTCGCCTACGTGATGCTGTCTGCCGGAAACGCTTAGAATTCTGGAAAAGCAAGGATTGGGTATTGCAACATGACAGTGCGTTGTTCTTTCCACACCCTGCATACTCATCTGATCTCGACCCATGTGACTTTACCTGTTCTCTCGTCAAAGGACAGCATTTCAGGGGTGTATCTGAGGTTCAGGAAGCAGCGATGGCTGCCCTGAGAGACAATCGCCTCCAAAGGCGTCCAGGAATGTTTTCAGCAACTGTGCTCGCCTTGACAGAATGCAAACATAGTTGCAGAAGAGGAGTACTTTGAAGTTGGTTGCGTGTAACATGTGGTAACAGCACATCAAATCCGTCAGGAAGGCCAGTCTCTGAACTATTCAGTCTAATTATTCTTCTAGTCAAAATGTAATGGCAAAAAAGTGCCTTAGGGGTCATTCACAAAATACCTTCGCAAAATTTGCACAATTTTAACCCTTTCTTCTCCTCTGTAGCATTATTCAAACCCTCCCCTCCCTCTCTAAATGAACGTTCATAATGTATCTGAAAGCCCCCTTTAAAGGAGGAAATCCATTTAATTATTACATTTTTGCATTGTTTAACTTGTATTATAACAATATCCAACAATAAGTATTTCCATCTAAAAACCGGTAAGTTGGCAACCCTGCGACCAACGCATTCTAAAGATAAGGCTTGAGCGCGAAAACGTCATACATTGTTAAATCAT
>JAHWFO010040815.1:70352-137757 GCA_023313115.1 Rhysida immarginata
GTCGTCTTTCCACTCTTTCTCAATAGTCTGCTAACTCTTCATTATCTCCAGCTACTGATCATTTTTAAAGATTTTCAAGAAATTGTTAAGTACTAAGAACTCTCTTTTCTAAGAAAAACCTGAATAACAGGAATTCTATGCATTGTTACAAATTGAAACTTATCCATATTGTATCATAATTTTATGTTCCTTGTTACAATTCTTGAAAAGGATTGCTTTATCATTGCATCATCATTGTGAGCTCATTGTTATTGGTGAATTGCGTGTTGAAACCATTGTTGATACCCATTGTTGAACAAACTTTTATTTGCATTGTTGGTCATGAGATATATATTGTTGGTCTGTGCAGAGTGTTTGTGAATTGCGTGTTGATACCATTGTTGCAAAAACTTTGTCTTGCATTGTTGGTCATGCGATATTTCTCATTAATATGCCCTGCTATAACCATGAATATCGATTTTTTATCAATAATTATTATTTTTTCGAAATCTGAAGTAGACAGTGACCTTCCTCATGCTTTGAAGGTCATGTATGCGAAATTTTATCAAGATCGGAATAAAACTGTAGATTTGTATAAAAAACGTACAGACCCACCCACAGACAGACCCACAAACATCCTTCTTTATATATATAGATAGATTTTTCAGCATTAAAATTGATTTGTAACAATAATAGAATTCCTGTGGTTTGGGCTTTTCTTGAAAATCTTTAAAAATGAATAGTAACTGTAGATAATGGAGTGTTAGCACGATTGAAAAAAATAATGAAAAAACTGTGTGTCAGCACGAATTTTTGAAAAACTGAGCAAGTGATAAGTAACCTAGTGATTATTTAAGTTCCCACGCGGCTGTCGATGAAGCAAGTGTGTCAACTGAGGAAACTGCGATTGCTAGACCACACAAAGGAATGAAAGTCCAAGTTTTGCTTCAAAATATTTGGAGCAGAGTAGAAATCGTATTAACAGATTACCAAGTAGTGAGTAAACCACTCAGTTTGTTGGAATTGCAGAGCAAACAGACACAAACTACCACTACCACCCAAGTAGAGAGTGTCTTCGTCGAAGTTACTGTTGCCATAATATTTCCACATCAACTTTGGGAAATTGAGCAGGGCATAATAATAAGAACTATCTCATGACCAACAATGCAAGGCAAAGTTTGTACTTTAAAAATAAGGCTCAATTTTAACAATGCATAGAATTCCTGTTGTATGGGTTTTCTTAGAATTCATAGTTCTTATAACTTAACATTTTCTTGAAAATATTTAAAAATAAGCACTAACTGAAGATAATGGAGAGTTAGCAGACAATTGAGAAAGATGGGAAAGGCGACAGAGGAGCCAGTGCCTTTGCTTAGTGTTGTATTGGTTTCGCCAGCGCACGGCTGCAACTGAGCAAATGGTGAGCGTGTTAACAGTAGAAACTGGGAGAGCAGAATTCCATTGCAACAAAATTTTACCAAGTAAATAACAGAATAGCAGAAGTAGTGAATAACAGAAATGAATGAGTATTGATCAGAGAAGACAAAAAGTTCTCCGGGCGTCGGAAACATCTGAACAACGGGAGCTTCGTCTACATCAGGAAATTGCAGAATTACTGAAAACCAATTTGCATTATAATTTAATTTTTTGAAGTTGTTCTGTTTACCTATAACAGTAAATATCCCGAGCAACGCTGGATACTTCTTCTAGTGAGAAATAAAAAAAATGAAATAAAAAAGGTGGAATACCGAAACACCAATCGTGGGAAACTAACATGAAAAAAAAATATTATAGCAAAATCGAGATAAATTATGAGCGTATCTTGTTAATAACAAAGCTTATTTTAATTTTTTGTATCTAAATTAGATATATATTTTAATAATTTACTATGTAAAACATTTATTTTCAACGTTTTTAAACATTTTGCACTATATTGCTGTCATTTGTAAATTTTTATTATAACTTGGCCTGGTTTCAGTTATACTCTAAATTTGATTGGTCGTCGCTATCTTACGTCATTTTCACTTTTTCCACTAGCTTTTGGTGAAAGAGAAAAGTGGAAAGAAATTGAGGAAAAAGGGAATTCTCCGTGCAATCTCGTATGCCGTGAATTGGTGGTGGTCTCTCGAACGACAAAGCGGAAATAGTGGAAAAAGTGGCTGTTTTGCGAAAGGACCCAATGAAGAGCATACGAGGCCTGTCCGGAAAGTATCCGAATTGAGGCTACAAAAAATACGGTTTAAACTCACATAAATATTTAGTCACCTTCAAAATAAACACCGTGTGCAGCAACGCATTTAGCCCAACGTTGCTGCCATTGGTCGAAACAAGTACGGAATGCCTCCTTTGAAATGACAAACAGCTCCGCCGTCGCATTTTGTGTTGTCACGTCCACATCCTAATATCTCCGTACTTTGATGGCTCATAACATCATTGCCGAATGCTTGTTTTAGCCATTCATAACACTCTGTTGCGGTTTCACCCAGTTTAAAACAAAATTTGATGCAATGTGGTTGTGCAATGTTTTCTGTCATTTTCACCACGCGACGAGAAAAGAAAAACGTACTGTTTTAGCGTGTTACAACAATTGCACGCGGCACTCTTAACAGCTACAAACTTCATTATGTCATCAGCAGAAATGTCGTCACACGATCCGGATAGAAAAAGGTGCAGCGAGTTCTACTGTTTTTTTTTTTGTAGCCTCAATCCGGATAGTTTTCGGATAGGCCTCGTAAATGCAATTTTATCCCCTAAGAACAAGTTTGGAGTAGTAGAGGAGGCCATGGCTTGACATTAATTAAATAAAATATTTAAATACCCAAATTCACCCAATAGCTAGCGCTGTAACAAGAATGATATTTATTTGCATTTATTTGCATAAATAACTGAAACACCATTCGCGTTACAGTGTATGCCTATTGGTATTATTCGTAGAAGATCTCATCTGTGCAAAGCCATCTATAGACAAGGTCAGCTCACTGAGTCAAAATGGCGGCGATAGTAGGCTGGCAGATGATATGCGATGTTACACAGCAGAGATAGATTTTTTTTAAATGCTCAGCAAAAAGTGTAAAAATACACAATGTAATTTTTTATTCACAATATCCTTCACATTAAAATATTACAATCACGTATTTTAGATTTATTAAGTTAAACTGACTTGTTGAAGGAAAATTATTTTGTATTAAACAGTGGAATGCGTGCCTAAACGCCATAGCTGATTCTTTTGTGAACCGTGTGTATAATAGTGTTTAAACGCTACTCTTTCTATTCTCTTGTGATTCCTCTTATCTTGCCTTCTTCTTAAAACACCTACTTGACTCAAACGGGTTTCATTTGAACACGCCTCGTAATCAAAAACAGCTTAAACGATGATTTTAGTAATACTATCGTCTAATTATAATTATTAAGTTCTTGTATTCAAAATAATTCTCCTTCAAAAAGTCACTTTAGATTAATAAATCTAAAACGCATTATTGTAATACCTCGTATTTTAATGTGAAGAATATTGTGAATAAAAAATCAAATTGTGCATTTTTACATTCATTTTGCTGAACATTAAAATAAATTCCATCTGAGATGTATAACATCGAATATCATCTGCCAGCCTACTATCGCCGCCATTTTGTCTGAGTGAGATGACCTTTTCTACAGGTCATAGAAAGGATATTTCATATATCTCTGCCATTAATCTGTACCATATTTGAAAGGATAGCATTCGGAGCCATGTTCTGGATATTCCGGCAGACTCTCCTCGTTCAGCTGTGGAAAATATGGTTTTGCGATTAGGGGGGGGGGTGCGATTATTGAGCAATTTTAGTACTACATATTAAACATTTATATGGATAAGAATATTCAATATTTTTATGTGTGCTTCAGCGACACCTATTAACGGATTGTTTTTACTATTCTTTTTTATTATTTAATAAATTACAAGCGCATTATTTGAATTATCTATTGTACAAATTTTGTCTCATTTGGAGCAGTAGAACGCACTCCAGATCTCACTGAAGAGAAAAACTTATTTCTTGCTAAACATGTATACTCAATAAGATTGGAGGTTTTGCAAAGCAAGGTGATCCGAGCTCAATCCCAATGGTAGTCCTTTGAATGAAGTCGATACCTATTACTTTTCTACATATGATTTCTTATTTTTCATGGATGCGCATTGTGATCTTTATAAGTATACGTGTATACAAATTTAACTGAACCCACTACATTGCATTATAAACGCGAGGGAGGGGGCAGGGGACGAGGAAAGGCTTTACAATGCAAGATGAAACAGAATTTGGGGTCTCATACCATGAGTTTAAATGAAACGCAATTAAATATAGAGGTCGAGTCAAAAGTAGTGGCCGACTAGGGAGGGGGGGTCAGAGTTTGACGAATTCTGGGCGAAGACCATTTACCACAAGGGTATATCGCAGTTTATTAAGAGAAAAGAGTGGGAAGATACGTCAGTACGAATTTGAATGCCATAGACATTGTGCCACCTGCGTCAGCCAGTGTAAAAATATGGCAGAAAAATTGGTGATACGCGGGCTCCTTCGTTACTATCGGACATAGGGGACCAGTGCGCGAGCAGCAGCCGCCGAAATTTGCAGGGTGGAAGGTCAGGGTGTGACCAATGAACGGACAGGACGACGGTGGCTCTCCCGCTTTTCGTCTGGAGAACATGGGCCAGGTTCGAGAAGAAGGTCATGCTGTGCGTCTGGTGGTCATGCAAAGGCCTGGTGCACTTTGAGCTGGTCCCTGATGGTCGTGGAGTCACCGCTGACCTGTATCCTGAACAGCTCTAGCGAATGTACGCCGCCCTGGCCGTCTAGCAGCCTATCCTTGGTAACCGAAAGAGAGCCCTCCTGCAGCAGGACAATGCTCCACTGCTCCGGGCGCGAAGAACATCGCTTAACTTGCTGGAGTTGGAGGATATCGTGGTTCTGCCACATACAGCATACAGACCCGACCTGGCACTTTCCGACTACCATCTCTTCCGGTCCATGGCGCACTTCCTGCTTGGACGGAGCTTCGCCAATGTCAGTGAGGTTGAAGACGCCGTGCGTGACTTTTTCGCCCAGAAACCGGAGGAGCGGTTTCGCGAGAGCAACCGCCAACTGGCTGATCGTTGGATGAAGATCATCGAGCATGATGGACTCTACTTTGAAGATTAGTAATGAGTGGTTCCAGTCTGGTGCCCATTTAAAAGTTTGCGCGGTGATCGGCCACTACTTTTACACTCAACCTCAGTACAAATAAATCTAAAGTTTAGGAACATAAGGGCGGGAATTTATTGATTCGTCTTTTGACCACTTATAGATTCCTCCCCCCCTCCCCCCACCCAGTTTCTATGTTCCTAAACTTAGTTTGTACTTAATTGCGCTTCATAAACCTCATGGTATGAGATCCCCAAGTAGTCTAAGTTTATTCAAGTTTCCAACGGGATTTACCCATAAAATCGTCTATATATTATTATTATTATTATTATTATTATTATTATTATTAGATAAGCATTCCCAAAGGAATAAACAAAGGTAAAAGGACGAACGACCGACGTAAAACGTCTCCGTCTATATTAAACACTCAAAACCAAAAATAGGTAGCAACGACAGACGATCGAACGTTGAAGACGCTTCTCTTAGTTAGGCTGATAATATTCCTTGATTCGTCTCCTAAAATGAGCACACGTGACTGGACATCATGACGATTCACATTTTATAGGTATACTGCGAAGCTCTGGTGGTAGGGAATTCCATATCGTTATGGCATTATATGGGAAATGTCTGGAAAGAAAGGTTGATATCTTATAGGGAATTTCAATCTTATTTTTTCTTGCCGTTCGGTAATTGTCAGATTTTTGAAGCCACTTTACTATGAATGAAGCTGGATGATGGGGATTTCGGAGGGCACCCGACAGTTCGACGAGAACGCATAGTTTCAAACGTCGATAACTTTTGTTTGTGGCACAACAAAGTGATTGAGTCATATTTCTTTGCTCTAAAAGTTACTCTGAGCAAAGCATTATATGCTACTTTTAATCTCTGAAAATTATGCTGGGGAACACTTGCCCACGGAACTACCGTATAATAGAGATAAGGAATAATTTTGGTTTCAATGACCACTCTCAGGCTACGGTCACACTGGCGTAAAACGCCGCGTAAATACGCCGACGTAACGACGCCAATGATGTCACTTCCGGTAAATAGCATGGTGCCGCGCTTGGCGACGTCGTTACTTCGGCGTATTTACGTGGCGTTTTACGCTCGTGTGACCCAGGCGTAAGTTCTTTGTAGGATAACAAGGATCTTAATCTTTTCATGAGATAGCCGCGGCTTTTCAGGCCCGTAATTATCTTTTCACATAAGCTACTAAATTGTAGAGTATTATCAAACGTGAATCCCAGAAAGGTCAAAGAATTTGTATTTTCACGTTTTCGAGAAATAGTTAATGTTTTTGTTTTATTTGCGTTCAACTTCATGCCGCGGGTACTGTACCATTTCTCTATCCATTTTGAGATCATCTTGTACTTTAGTCATTATTTCTTCATGTTCGCTTTCTTTATAAGGGGAGTAAAAAATATTATCGTCTACATAGCTGGTTATCTGCAGATTAAATTCATGGTGGTAAAGAGATGAAGTAGCTACCGCAAACAACAAGGGGCCAATACTGGAGCCTTGTATCACTCCTCATAGCGATTCCTGGTAACTGGGAGGGTCACCATCTATGACATTTTTCCTTGACATGAAGTTGTTTGTGGGTTTGTGGGTGGATTTGTTTGTGGGTTTGTTTTTTATACAAATCTACAGTTTTATTCCGATCTTGATGAAATTTTGCATACTTGACCTTCAAAGCATGAGGAAGGTCACTGTCTACCTCAGATGTCGGAAAAATATTAATTATCGATAAAAAATCGATATTCATGGTTATAACAAGACATATTAATGAGAAATATCTCATGACCAACAATGCAAGGCAAAGATTGTGCAACAATAGGCGCGTCGTGTTCCTTCAACAATGGTATCAACACGCAATTCACCAATAACAATGAGTACAAAATGATGATGCAATGATAAAGCAATCCTTTCCAAGAATTATAACAATGAACATAAAATGATGATGAAATATATATAAGTTTCAATTTGTAACAATGCATAGAATTCCTGTTATTCAGGTTTTTCTTAGAAAAGAGAATTCTTAGAAAAATTTTTAATCATTTTCTTGAAAATCTTTAAAAATGATCAGTAACTGGAGATAATGAAGAGTTAGCAGACTATTGAGAAAGAGTTGAAAGACGACAGAAGAAGCACTCCTTTAGCTCTGTGCTGTATTGAGCAAATGGGAAGCAAGTAAATAGAAGAATCGGCAACTGCTAGACTACACAAAGTGATGAATGGCCAAGTTTTGCTTCAAAATATCGAGAGAAGAGTGGAAATTGCAACAACATCAAGTGTACATCTGAAGTAAGATTACGAGAGTAAGAAATTATTTGAGAGGTCCATCCATTGTGAGCCTTTAAAATTTTTTTTTCGAATTTTCATTAAGAATTTTTACTGTATTAATACTAAGCATTTTCATGTTTTATTTTTAAAATATTGCAAAATATAATTTGTGTTTTTGAGATTGTTCTGTTTACCTACAAGTGTAATTATCCCGGGCAACGCCGAGTACCTTTGCTAGTCTTTCTATATATAAAGAAGGATGTTTGTTTGTTTGTGGGTTTGTTTGTTTGTTTGTTTTTTTTTACAAATCGATATTCATGGTTAAGACAGGGCATATTAATGATGACCAAGAATGCAAGACAAAGTTTTGCAACCATAAGTATCAACAATGGTATCAACACGCAATTCACAAACACTCTGCACGGACCAACAATATATATCTCATGACCAACAATGCAATAAAAGTTTGTGCAACAATAGGTATCAACAATGGGGTCAACACGCAATGCACCAACACTATGCAAGGATCAACTATATATGTCTCATGACCAACTATATGTTTCAAAGTTTGTGCAATATAGAATTCAATGCATAGAATTCCTGTTATTCAGGCTTTTCTTAGAAAAGAGAATTCTTAGTACTTAACAATTTCTTGAAAATCTTAAAAAATGATCAGTAACCGGAGATAATGAGTTAGCAGACTATTGAGAAAGAGTGAACGACGATAGAAGAAGCACTCCTTTAGCTCCGTGCTGTATTGAGCAAATGGTAAGCAAGTAAATAAAAAAATCAGCGACCGCTTGACTACCCAAAGTGATGAATGGCCAATTTTTGCTTTAAGACATCGAAAGAAGAAAGGAAATTGCAAGAACATCAAGTGTACATCTAAAGTAAGATTACGTGAGTAAAAAATTATTTAGACTAGAAGGCATCCTTGGAGAGGTCCATCCCTTGTGAGCCTTTAAAAAAATTTTTTCGGTAAATCAAGTCCCGGTATATCACCTAGAATGGATTTTCTCAGTGAAGAGGTAAATTCCTGTCATCGGATTTTTCTTAGAATGGATAGTCCCTTCGCTGTATATTTTAGTGATTGAGTTACTATTTAACCAATTTGGAGGTTTAATTTAGCTTTTTGAGGTTGTTCTGTTTACCTACAAGCGTAATTATCTCGGGCAACGCCGGGTCCTCTGCTAGTATATTATAAAAAGCAATAAGAAGAAAACAATAATTAGAATACAATAACTAAAAGGAAAAAGAAAGCAATCAGCAAATTCTACGCATAGTTAAAAATTCCAAATTCTATGTAAAACGCCTTAAAGCGATAAAAATTACAATTAAAAAAATCCAATTCTTAGGAATAGAATTACTAGCAACTTGGATACGAATTATTGCACACATTGTTTTATAGTTTGTGGTGCAGAAGGGAATGTGAAAAGTAACTTTACTACGGGTGAAATTAGGAATTTTGAAATTAACTCTGCTCAGAAGTTCGGGAGAATCAATATACCCATTTATTAATTTATAGACAAAGAGAGCATCTTGAATTCTTCGTCTACTCTGTAATGGTGGAAGTCTTAATAGTAATGGATGGTGTTCACAGGAAGTGGTTATGGATTTAAGCTCAAATCGAGAGGATAAAAAAATGAATGAATCGCTTTTGAATAGATTGAATTTCATCAATAGGACCCAGCTGTGATGGATTCCAAACGACAGGACTGTATTCTAGAATAGGTCTAACGTAGGTCTAAAATAGAAGAACTAAAACTGAGGGTTTATTAATACGAGGATTGGGGCAGAAGTTTTGGCAACTATTTTTTTTCTCATAGCTAAAGGATGGTATCATAAAATGTCATATGTCTCAAGGAGGCTGTGACTGGTAGTAGGTTTCCACAATATTAAATGGCTCCGTGTGTTCCTGATGTTGCGCAGAGAGCAATGTTAAATCAGTTCTCAGTCAACCGCCGTGCAAAGTGGATGTAACCCGAGTTGAACAACGCTCGTATATCAAAACAGCCGTTCTCTCTTTTGATTTCTGTTACTTATTCTGGAAAATGAAATCTGTAATCATATTCCGGAATAAATTTTCCAGAAGCATGAAACGTATGAAACATAACAGGCTTCATGATTCCAGAACATGAAACCTGTAATGTTGTCAACTACTTAATAAGCATGAGAAGCAAAGCTTTGGCGTGTTGTTAAATGTCCGTACATTTCGTCCATTTCTTGTCCTTTCATCTGCATATTTCACATTTTCCACCCATGCTTGAATTCTTATAAAAAAAAAGTTGCCATGACTTATGCTCCAACCCTCGTAAATATAAAATAACGAATTAGTAGTCATAAGGCTTTACTTGCTTTTTTTAATAATATAATGAACATGGGGCTCTGGACTTAAAGAGTGTGTATGGAGAACTCCGAGGTCCAGAATATTAGAGCCCCAAATTAATGGAGTACCATAAATATAATACGAAATTAGTTATTGTGCGTGATCTATAATAGGTCATACATTTACACTTTAGAGGATTCAAGGCCATACGATTTTGTATACACCAGTTTTGGACTGCATAGAGGTTGTGTTGCAATTTCTCACAGTCATCAGCGGAAGAAACGGGCCAGTAGAGTTTCACGACGGCGGCAAATAACAGCAAATGACCGTCAACAACATTAGCCAAGTCATTAATAAATAGATTAAAGAGAACTGGTCCTATGTGTGATTCCTTGCGGTACACCAGATGATGCAATAAATGAAGATGAATACGAGGAAGCATATCTAACGATTAATTGGCGATCTTTTAAACAGGAAGAAAACCATGTGTTTTATTTTATTGTTAAAATGTAGTATTTTTTTTAATTTATTGTTTTTGCCAAACCTTTTATAGCTCCAAACCCTTATGTGTTCTGATTGTTCTGACATAATGTTATCCTAAGTCGCTTTTAGTCCTCTCGCTTTTAGTAATCTGTTCCTTCCCTCTCTCCCTTACCTCGCTTTACAACTGCAATATAATGGGATCAGTAACATTTGTATACACGCCAATAAACTAATTACAGTAGAGTCCTGATAATTAGGGTTAACTGTACATCGAATTAAAAAAAACTCGGACTACAAGAAAGATTTACATTACAAGGAGAGCTTTATTTTACAATACAAAGTGGGTGAGTCATCACTGGTACACTGAACAGGAACGTCCTTATCGCCACTCTCCCGAACGGTTTTGTTCATACTTTCGAAATATACAGGGTGTCCAAAAAGTCTGGTAACATGGCAGATATCTCAACGCTGCCAGGTAGGCAAGATCTGGGGAGTGTGGTTTATAGGTAATAGAAGGAGGGAATTCATTGCCGCACTCATATTTGACCCCCAAGGTCATCCATTTGCTAACTCGAAAACTATTAAAGATAGAGAAAAATTTCCGATTGCTACCATGTAGAGCAGGGCTGTCCAAGATTTCTGTCCGCGGGCAGCGCCCGTGCACGCGGGTAATATTCCTTACCCCCTATTGCACATTACGTTGATCAGTTCCTTAAAATCGAGTTGCTAATTATCAATGCGACATTGTAAAAAAGAAAAAACGAAGCAGTTTACCATTTTATTTCCTTCGTTTTAATGTGACAATTTTCTTGATGTCCGGTAGAATTGTATTTTCTTTTTCCCGATAGGACACGATTGCATATTAAGCATTTCGAATCCGATCTCTGAACAATGAAAAAAAAAAACATATTCTCCCACTCCGGCTTAAATACTGGTTCAGTGATTTTATGCTTTTTCGGAATGTACGCCATGTTATGCGAGACGGAAAACAAGCAAATATCAGTAACAAAAGAAATAATGTCTCTTTAATGCAATCGCCCCCTAAAGTCTGACAACACTGCATAGGAAAAATTATACCCACTCCCCTCCTGAGTTTTGGACTATCTCCTCGGCTTTGCCAGTGAGCTTTGTCCGCGAGCATTTTATGTTGCATGCAGGCGACGTGCACGATTTGGACGGCCCTGCTGTAGAGCAACACCACATTAGTCTAAAAATAATTTTTAATCACAATCTTCCCCTTGAAAGATTTTGAGATAATGGGCGAAAAAGAGTCACTCAAGGTCAGGTTGGGCTGGCCAGGTTAGCTGAGGTTTCTAACACATTTGAATTGCGGCGAACCACACCTACCGGGTGGCAATCGGAAATTTTTCTCTATCTTTAATAGCTTTCGAGTTAGCAAATGGATGGCCTTAAATTTGGGGGTCAAAGTTAAATTTGAGTGCAGCAATGAATTCCTCACCCCCCCCCCCATTACCTATAAACCACACTCATCAGATCTCGTCTACCTAGTAGGTTTGAGATCTGCCATGTTACCAGACATTTTGGACACCCTATATAAGAATTTAATAGAATTATCAATTATTTATGACTAGAAACTTTTCGATTTTGTCTGTATTATGGCGCCACTCTCCTACCGTCACTTCACCGACACCGTAATCAGCTGCAAGTTTCTTCAAAGTTTCACCGTTGTCTAGTCTTTTCAAGGCTTCTAGCCTAATTTTAATTAGCACAAAAGTTTCGTTTAGCCTTTCCACTATCATCAAAAAATATATATAGATCAGCAACAATTAGCGTGAAACTCGAGAGTGATTATGCTCGAAATACACGGAACCTCGAAACATGGAGTGTAATGGTTCGAATTATCGGATTTCTACTATATAATATACGAAAGTCTACACACGCGACATTAAAACATTTATTTCGAACAAAATAGTTTTATAAACAGAAATTATGTGCGGAAAATCGCAAAATTTATGCATTAAATCTCGTAGTGGATGATAATGTTTTTTTAATATTTAAAATGTTATTTTTATTCATAGTTGTAATTAGAATTAAGCAATTCATTGTTGTAGTGCGTGGACCATTGTTGTCACAAAATTCTTTTTTCGAACGCGCGTGATGCGTGTTCTTGGTCTCGTGCGGCGATTTCCTTCGCAATTAATTAACTCGGTCGCGAGATATTGTACTGTCTGATTGTTGCGCAATCAGTGTTCTATTTTTTAATTGCCTAGTACATTCTCTCGCCATCTTCTCTCTCCATTGGTCTGCGACTACATTTCTCCATTTCTCTTCACGATGGCCACTCAATTTGCTACTGTTTCTTTCTTATTGCTTCAGCCTTACTTACGATAGTACCTCCGCAATTGCAATTACGGTCTGCCGATGTGGTCCCCACGTTTCATGCGTGTTAATGTTTATTTTGACCCGTCGCTCGTTTGTTTGCAATTTCACCATGTTTGGGCTTGGCTACGAAGCTTATTTCGTTCGGACGGTACAATCCAAATATTTTATCTGCAGAACCATGCGTCTAGGCTGTTAACTGTGCATAGCGAGTCGCCGCGGCTGTACTACCACTCCATTGCGTAATTTATTCATATTTGTACCAATACTAGTGCGAGACACTGTGAGTATTTTAATTCATATTTTTCTTTGTTCACACACTTCTACCATGTTTAATCATAAGATAAATTTCACGTTCTAGTTTCTTTTTACTGTCCTTAATAAAATATTTATTGTTTACCTAACAAAGTGTGTGTTGACTCATTCCTAGCCATAAATATTCCACTTTACATTCCTATACGCCTCATCAAATTACATTTTGAATTCTGCACAGTAAATAACAAAATATCACACATTTGTGGCAAACAGTTTTCGAATAAATGAAAAATATAGGACTAATGCAGAAATTTGCTGTTAAGAAATTATAAATACACCCCTTCCAGAAGTGGTACAGCCAACTGCAGTAGACTACAACAAATGCAAATCAAATATCGGTGAAAAGCAAGAAACTGTGGACACAGGTTCACTAAAAGCAATAATAACAGGAAACCACAATTCCATATATAGAGTTTATTATCTCGAATGTACATTTCGCTGACGATGTCAGCTTCTTCAGCGAGTTTTGGAGCATCCGATTATTCAAAAGTCCTCGTAAACACGCGGAGCAATTCAAGATTCGAAAGTCAATTTGTACAATCGATAATCGAATAGTGCAGGGAAACACGAAACAAGCGGTCCGGAAGCAAAGCTTTCACTGCCATACTCGCCCAGGAAGTAACATGGGAAGTAAACTGAACTAGGCAAGAAGCGAGATGAAACCTAGTTAAGTCATCCAGAGGATAAAATGGAGTCCTTTCCTGTCAAGACGATGAAGCTGATTGTTGATTGACGAGGGACACGGAGCAGCTAGGAGATCTAATAGTCCGGAAATGTGGCCTTTTCGATGTCGTCGAATTTGATGTCCATGATGTGAAGAGGCCTACGATGCCTGAGGAAACTTCTAAAGATGAGCGGATAAAGCAAAATATCTGCAACTAGAGGATTGGGATGGTCTTTATCTTCGGGAGGAGCTTTTTCAGCGAGTCCTGGACGTGATTTCCAATTGGAGGTATAACGAAATCTTCAGCAATGGAAGTTGTGGTTGCAACTCTCGTGTCAAGTTGGGTAATTTTCCTCAAGGTAACGTTTTGGAAGGTTTGGAAGGTCCTTCCATCTGGACTTGCATATTATAGCCCAGGCAGGCATGCCAAAAAAAAAAAGAATGCTTCGGATGACCATTTTATAAAGCAAGTGTCTGCTATCTATTTCAAGTGCTTTGTTTCGCCCCAGAAGAGCAAGCAGATTGCACTTTGCCTTCTTAGCCTTATTGATCGCATAGGAGACGTCGTCACCCCAATTTAGCTTGGCATCTATCACCGCTCCGAGGTATTTGTAGTTCTTAATCCATTCGAGCTCTTTACCAGAAAGGAAGAGAGGACTCAGCGGTTTCCGGACTTTCTTCGTAATGAACATTGCCTTGCATTTGTCAACATTTAGATTAAGTGTCCACTTCGCACAATTGTAAGGCCTTTTATAAGCGTGATATGACGTGAGCGGGATTGTGGTCAGTAGTCATGATGGCCGCGTCGTCAGCGAACAGATATAGCTTGCGCTTACAAGCACTCCGTGGCACTCGCTGCTTACAAGCACTCAGTGGAGCGCAATGGAAATGAGGGGTTCAACAAACATGGCGGAAAGAGGGGAAGCAAACTTGTTGGTGGCGATCGCCAAAGAATTGCAGTTAGAGCACTGTTTGTCACGTATATTTTTGCTGGCGCAGTAGAAGATTAATAAGTAAGTAAAATAAGACAAAGAACATATATTTTAATTGGTAAATAAAAGAACTTTAATTCATGGAGCTACTGAATTTACAGTGAGCTGTCTCTTGAATAAAAAAAAGCTCATGATTGACATCTACTAATACGTAGATAATCAGGCGTGTAAATATCTCCACAGATATATACAGCGCTAACAATATGAAAAATCAATTACCTTTAATATTGTCCAAATTAATATTCAAGACGCAACGCCTAATATGGGCGTAAAAGTGAACTTGATGTACAGCTATAATATCGCTGTTTACACAAACATTAGAAACCATCAAATAATTGTGAATTAAGTAAGTTACAGAGGGAAGTTGTCTATGAGGTTATTTCACATCTATAAACTTCTTATTGGCTGCAATAAACATACCACTAATTAACAGAGAGGTGGCGACGCTATGCGTTAACATCCGGAATGCCCCTTAAGGAAAGCTGAAAGAGGAGAAGAATTTTTGTTAATCCTCTTTCTACCCGTGAATTAACTAACCTTAATATCCAGATACCTTAAAGATATTCCCCTTAAGTAATGCGCACACTTAATTCTACCCCAAGTTAAATGGTATTCCCATTTCAAGGTGCTTCAGCAACAAGAAGAATAATTTTAACGTTACGCACTGAGCGTGCGGGAGTTTATGAAAAAAAAAACATTGAAATTAGCCAGTGCTTAGGAGAGAGAGCGGTGGAGCACCATAAATTAAACAATGTGAGCTCACCTGAAATAATGTGTGAAGCAGCTGATGCTTTCGCTTACGTATGTGGGCAGTGTCCAGGGAAGAATACCTGACACACGAGCGTGATGTGGCATATCTTCGTTTTGAAGAATGTAGTGGAGTGGGCGGCAATTTTCAAAGCTGACGTCCGACAATTACACAATCGTCCGGGTTGTCGAAGCAAAACACTCAGGTACAACGGCAGGCTGGCTGGCTAGCAGGCGTCGTTCTGTATTCCACAAAATGGCTTCAAAGTGATTTGGTTCCCTGTTGAAAACTCCGGCGACGAAAACGCTATCCTCAGGCGTTGTTGTTCCATCTCGTGAGAGATTCACTTTTGCTCTTGGGACCTATTAGAAAAGCTGAAGCAAAGTTTTTAAGATGTGTCGCACTGCCTTTGCACGATGCAAATTCTAACAGTTCTGTTTGCGCTGGTGAACGTGGCTTTTTCCTCTCGCCAAAGTTCTTAGTCACTCTCATAGCACAGAAGACACACGCATTGCTGCTTGAAGAATTCTCATTCTTCTTTCTCAAAGATTCGAGTTCAGAGCTCGGAACTTGCGACCGCTTCCCATCGTTTTTAGAATCTCTCTCCTTTACATGAAACTCCCGCTCACACACTATGCCTTTGCGCATTTGCATGTGCTGCCAACGGAAGTTCCGCCCACGTATCTCCCTGTTACCTGCTAAATCATCTAATACGCTCGAGATACGCAGTATATTGTCCATAGATGGAGTTAGAGAGCAGCCAACATTATCTTCTAGTGGAATTGGTCTGCTAGAGATATTGGCCTCTAAACTCTCACCTGTCGCAAAACTTTGTGAGATGCTCACCCCCTGCATTTCTTAATTTCGCTACTACTGACCTTCGAATCTGATGCCTTGATAAAATATCTGGAGATCGCATCTGCATTGAAATTGTTCCCCGACTTTATATAAACCAACGACATGTTGAACTCTTATAAGGTCTGCACCACAGTAGCTTACATCCGTGTTAGCCTAGGTTGTTATAGCAACCTTGTCACTGACTGGTTGTCTGAGTAGATCACGGACTTAACTTGATGCATATAATGCCGCCAATACCATGCTACCTGTGCAACAGCTAGCAGCTCTTTGGCATATATGGACTGCCCTCGCTCCTGTGGCCTGAATCTCCTAGATTCAACTGCTATAGGCATAAGCTTATCCTCAGGCTGTTGAGGAGCTACCGCCCCTGTCGCTTCTTCTGATGCATCACACATAATATGAAGCGTACGCGCTTCATCAAAAACTTTTAGAATAGGGGGATTATAAAGGCGTTCTTAAGCGTTTTAAATGCCTTTTTCTGCGGCGCTTTCCATCTAAACGTCTCCCCTTTTCTTAGAGTATCAAAAAGCGGGCCTGTGACTTTGGCATACCTTTCTATGAAGGCCCTATAAAATTGAATGGTGCCCAGAAATGCTCTTACCTTGTGTACTGTGCTAGGCCTGGGCCACTCCTTAATGGCTCTGGTTAGGCGTTCTTCACACGCCTTGCCTTTGGCCGAGAACTCGAAGCCTAAGTAGTCTACTTTAGTCACTCCGAAGACGCATTTACTTCTTTTTAGATATAAACGGTGTTGTTTTAACCTTTCTAGCACCCTGCGCATCCTTTTACGCAAATCAGATAAAGTAGGGGCGAAGACCAGCACATCGTCGAAATATACGGCCGCTTCGTTCATTGCCTTGGTAAATGTGGAGGCTGCGCCCTTCAATCCGAACGGCATTACTTTAAATTCATAAGAATCTAAGGGCGTCTTGAAGGAGGTAACTTTCGTATGTGCTGAATTCACCCTAATTTGATGGTAGGCTTGAAGGACGTCGAGCTTCGTGAAATATCTTGCTCCCTTGAGCTTATCGAGCAAAGCATCAGTGCGTGGAATTGCATAATTGTTATCGAAAGTCATTTTATTTAACTTTCGATAATCCACGCACATACGAAGCCCTCCGTCCTTCTTCGCCACAAAGTGTACAGGGGATGAGAAAGAAGAGGTGGAAGGTTTAATTAAATGCTTACTTAGCAAATCCATAATTGTCTTTTCCAATTCCTCCTCTTCATTTTTAGACAACGGAATACGTGGAGAATTAAATGGGGCGAATGTCTGCTCCAGCAATATCTCGTGCTGCGTGGATCCCTTTAGGTAATTCATCCCAAGAAACCTCCTGATACTCCTCAATTAATGGCTGAAAAGAAGGATGATAGTCAATATTTTTTTCTTTTTCGGTCCCCTCAGGGTTATATTTACCCCGCAATACAAATATCGGTACCTTGGGTTGCCGTAATAACAGGTGACACAAGTCGGCGGCCGATATAGTATTCATCTCTTGCCCCTTCCATTGCGGCAACCACATTTTCTTTCCCTTTTTCATTACCGCACATCTTTTTGATCCCCAGTCAAAGATTATTTTATTTTGTTGAATCCACCGCATACCCAATATAACATGAAAATTTGCAATGGGCGAAATACATAGATTTAGTTTGTCCGCATACTTACCACTTTTCACTGGCACCAATAAAGCGGACTTATCTATGGTGAACGTTCTACCATCAGCAAACACTATGGTCTTGTTTTGACCAGAAATGTCAGTTAATCTAAGTTTAAGTTACTTTGCAAGCTTCTCATCTAGGTAATTCTCTACGGACCCTGTATCCACCAGAGCTCGGCAGGCTACATTCTTTATGGTCACAATGAAAATACAAAGCTTAGTTTCCACGTTTTTCTGCTCCGCGTTAGCTTGCTTCTTGGACGGAACTGTTTGCTGTGATCTGCAATCCTTGCTTAAATGCCCCTGCTCACCACATCGGAAACATATGACATTACGAATGTTTCTTTTCTCTTTACGTGGGTTCTGGGCCCCTTCAACCACATCAACTTGCATTGGCTCGCCTAACAGCATTTCGGGCAAGTCATGGGTTCTATACCATGTTTTTACATATGTTATGGTTTCCTCTAAGGACAAAGCCGCCTTCATACGTAACTGTGCAGCTATGTTGTCGGGGATAGCTTGAAGGAGAAAATGCAGCTTCTCGAACTGGGAGGAGTCTGCTAGCCCATTACATAGCACTCTAAATTTGGTTATAAATTCCGTTACTCGACTCCCTTTGAGCCTGAGCTTTTGTAACTCTGCCCTCCCGAGAAAGCAGTAGTCAGTCTGGACTCCCGAGAAAGCAGTAGTCAGCAAGGTGCTGAACCTTGAACATGACAGGGGTGAGTTGGTAGGAAGCATTGCCGTAAACCAACTCAATGCAGGCACAAACAGAATGCAGCACTCTAGTGGAACGCCTTTACAAGAGGCGATAAGTACAAACTGCCTTAAGAAATCCTCTGGATCCTCTTTAGACATGCTTGAAAAGTATGGGAATTGCAGTTGGCTCACCACATCTTGCATAGGTGATGGCCTCAGAGAATGCACCATCTGGATAAGGGCATCGAAATGAGGTAAGTTACTTGCCCCTCCATTGTGTTCTTTTTGACTTGTCTCGGCTTGGGTGGCTGGATCCTGCTCCTGCATACTGCATTTAGGCTAGCAACTTTTCTTCATTAGACAAAGAATAAAAGCAACAATAAATACTAGTACCGAGCTGAAATTAATTAACAATCCACAACAACTAAAGTATATGCTGGAAAAAATGCATAAGCACATACCCTAGTACCCAATCTAACTACAGTAGGACGCGACCACACAAATACTGAGATGCATATACCATGAATTGAATCCTTATGCAAAATCTTGCCAGGGACAACAATAAAACTTTAATCGATGCAAGACCACCCACAAGAGCGCTAAGTGGATGAGCGTGGACGATTTCTACAAGCAGGAGTAAAAAAAAAACTTCTCTCTTTTTTTTTTCTTTTTCTCAAATACGTGACACAAAAACTTTTAACTGCAAACTATATGCGTATTTGCATAACATGAACGCCCAAGGAAAAAAAAACAACTTAACTGCGGACGCACTAATGCTAATTTCCCTCGTAGGCAGAGGAAAAACAAAATTCGCAATAATTGAAAGGTAATACCCAATTTCAATGGAATTAATATGCCAGGCCCTGTGCACAACAAATGCATGCTTAGAATATACCAGTACAACAACTAAATGGCATTAGAAGCACTGCGCTAGGCCCTCCATGAAATAGGAATGGCAATACTATAACAACTATTGGGCAGTGGAAGCTATATGCTCGGCCCTCCGTGGAATAAGAAACACTACGCAAATGGTACCACAACAACTAAAGTATATGCTGTGTCACGTATATTTTTGCTGGCGCAGTGGAAGATTAATAGGTAAGCAAAATAAGACACAGAACATATACTTTAATTGGTAAATAAAAGAACTTTAATTCATCGAGCTACTAAATTTACAGTGCGCTGTCTCTTGAATAAAAAAATGCTCATGATTGACATCTACTAACACGTAGATAATCAGGCGTGTAAATATCTCCACAGATATATACAGCGCTAGCAATATGAAAAATTAATTACCTTCAGACGAAAACGCTATCCTCAGGCGTTGTTGTTCCATCTCGTGGGAGATTCACTTTTGCTCGTGGGACCTATTGGAAAAGCTGAAGGAATCTTTTTAATATGTGTCGCACTGCCTTTGCACGATGCAAATTCTAACAGTTCCGTTTGCGCTGGTGAACGTGGCTTTTTCCTCTCGCCAAAGTTCTTAGCCACTCTCATAGCACAGAAGACACACGCTTTGCTGCTTGAATAATTCTCATTCTTCTTTCTCAAAGATTCGAGTTCAGAAATCGGAACTCGCGACCGCTTCCCATTGTTTTTAGAATCTCTCTCCATTACATGAAACTCCCGCTCATGGTCTATGCCTTTGCGTATTCGCTTGCGCTGCCAACGGAAGTTTCGCTAACGTATCTTCCTGTTTCCTGCTAAATCATCTAATACGCTCGAGATACGCGGTATAATATCCATAGATGGAGTTTTAGAGTAGCCAACATTATCATCTAGTGGAATTCGTCTGCTAGAGATATTGGCCTGTAAACTCTCATCTGTTGCAAAACTTTGTGACACTGTTATGTATGTATATGTATAGAAGAAACTGTCTGAGTGAGTTATCAATGCACAGCCCAAACCATAAGGCCTAGAAACTTGAGGTTTTGTACAGAAGTTCTTTACAAAATGTAGGTGAACACTAAGAAGGGGTTTTTCGAAATTCAACCCCTAAGGGGGGGGGGGAGAAATACGGGTTGAAATTTTGTTAACACATTAACTGGTGTTGCAGATTTACTTAACACATTAACTTGTGTGGCACTACATAATTAACCATAGAAACCTCTTTTAGGGAGGGGGATAACGAATTATTAACAACGAGCATAAATATAATTATGCCATGACAGGACATAGATAAGGCAGTGTTTATCGATGAGGCTAAGGAATCACACGGGTCTCCCTTGGGCTGCCTAAAAACGTCCAGACGACTGGCGAAAATTTGTGTTTGGCAAAAAAAGAGAAAGAAGGAGTACTGATCAGTGAAATTTGCAACAGAAAGATAAAAAGCTATTCGGGCATTATAAACATCTGAAAAACGGAAGCTCCGCTAGAGCAGGAGGGTATAAGAGCTTCTACGTTAAGGGCAAGGGAAATTTTAAAAGATAGGTCTAAAGTATCCAGTGATGCTCCCCGGGGGTGAAGGTGGATAACATGTTAATCTGAGAGAGAACAACAATAGGGTAAGCAAAGTCCCGGGCAAAATGTGCAATATAAGTAGGTTCATTAAGAATTATGGTTCCATTCCACCTCTGAGAATTATAAAACAAGATTGAATTTGTAACAATACGTAGAATTACTGTTGTTCGGGTTTTTCTTAGAAGTTAACATTTTCTTGGAAATATTTAATAATGATCAGTATCTGGAGATAATGGAGAGTTAGCAGACCATTGAAAAAGAGTGAAAGATGACAGAGGATGCAGTCCCTTCGTTCGAGCTACAGTTGACGACATAGCCGATAACAAAGTATACATGAACTCAACTCTTCAAACCAACAACCATATGGTGTTATGTTCTAAAATAACCTTTCGAAAGATTATATCAATAATTCATATCTATCGAAATCCCAGAGAAGAAATGAATGAGTATTGGGCAGAGATGACAAAAACTTATCTGGGCATCAGAAATATCTGAACAACTGCTTCGTCTATAGACGGAAATTGTAGAATTATTGCAAACAAATTTATTATTTAACTTCATGAGGTTGTTCTGTTTAACCTACAACTGTAATTATCTCGGGCAGTGCCGGGTGCCTCTGCTAGTAAGCATAAGACCTTAATTTAGCTGTACAATTATTCGTCTCTAAATAGTTTGTAAGATGAGGTAAGCATCCATGAATACTATTTTGATTTAAGATTGTAAAGCACCGCGATACATACCCCTTCACCAACGCAACACATTACTCGACGTTGCACATTAAGCCAGCCTCGTGTATGATTACCCAATTACTTAATAAAATGAAATAATAAATTGAGGAAATGCTTATTAATTACTCTACACATTTTTTACTGGAAAGCAATTAGCTAGTCGTAATAATCTATTTTTAAAAACCATGTTTGTTTAGAACTTTGAGAAGCCATGCAATTGTCGTCTGCTGCAGTCTACTTCCATTGAATTCATGTGAAGTGGGTACATGCTTATTTCTGAGTAGTGGAAGAAAGAAGTTCCGTTAATACATTCAGCCCGCTTTAACAACGGAGTCCTTGTGCTCAAATTTTTTCGTTTCTTTTGAAAGTGCGAAATTTTTTTCGTGGTTTATTTTAAAAAAAAAACAAAATTTCGCACTTTCTTATTTTGCAAGCATCTATATTAGCTTCCGATGAGTAACATATTTCTATTTGGTGGAAATCTGTGACATACATGTTCGAGGGATTCCCTTGTTAGTAAAAGTTGGAAAATCATGGATGAAAAAGTTGAACAGTGCAGAGCCCAGCACAGAACCCTGAGGAACACCAGCATTGACTTCACAACGTCACAAGGGTTAGACATGGAGCAGCCAACCTTGATACGATATATCCTGTTCGACAGAAAAGAACTAACAAAGCAATCAGATCGTACGGAAAACCACAAGCAATCATCATGTATATGAGGCCGTTGTGCCATACATGAGCAAAAGCTTTCCAGACATCCAAGATAACAAGCCCACCGTATTTAGCACAGTTAAAAGAAACGTTTAGATCTTCAACAAACCTCTAGTTCTGAAGTTTACAGGAGTGACCTGCGAGAAAGCCGAATTGCTCCTCACGAACAAGATCGTTGGCCACAGAGAAGTCATTAGTCCTCTTTAGAATGACGCGTGCAAAGACTTTTGACAGCTTAGGTAGTAAGCTTATGGGCTTGTAGCTCACAGCAAGAGCAGGGTTTACATCAGGTTTTGGAATGGTAACAATGTATCATTAGGAGGCAAGTTTTTGAGAGCACTGCTGGTGATGGAATCAATACCAGCTGCTTTTTTGATTTTAAGTCGATAATTTCAGGGATTTCTTGTGTACTAATGACTTCCTCAGGGGTAGAAATAAGATGATTGTGCCCGTAAGCAATGCAACCATTATTAACTATCTCAGTGTTCGAGAGACTGTCCAAGTTAGCTTCACTATGCGTGGCATATTGGCTTTTCAGGAAATCAGCAATCAGTTGAGCCATATCCCCGTCACTGATGATAATGTTGCCATTGCCTGCAAGCAATGGCGCCAATTGAATGAGTCTGTTACCCTTTAAGGCTCTCAAAGTACCAAGAGCGAGTTGTCCTGGATAGACAAGGACTTCAGTTTTTCGTTCCACCTTTTTGTTTGTAGAGGTTTAACCTTTTCATGGACCTTGCGAGAAATCCTGCTGTACATGGTCCTGAAGAAGGTAGTAGCTTATGCTGCCATAGTCTTCTATAGGAATTCCTTTCAAAAATGAGCTGTCTGAGGTCGAGGTGTTCAGGACGCTTTCGATCAGCAGTGGAAGTACTGGAATTAGTAGCATCATTGATAACATGAGTGATTGCAGTTATATTTGTGTTGATATCCTGTTGTTAATAATCTCCTTGTATGGAATGCTTTTTCTCGAAGAATATCCTTGAAGAGCTTCCAGTCCTGCTTGGAGCGAAGCGCTATCTTCACATCGATGATTAAGCTCTCGAAGATAAGCATGACTGGACGGTGGTCAGAGATTAGGTCGTCTACTCTAAATTTATTATAGGGCTTGAAGAACCCTTTAAGAACTGCAATGTACAGCACATCGCTAGCGGGAGAGTGGTCACAGTAGAACGTGTCATTAAGGGGACCCACAAGGAAGGTGTCAATCTCGTGTTAAGGTATATCTATATAAGATATTGCCGTTCTGATTGGAGCATTTTGAGTTCCATGCATGGTGTTTCACGAACATGCGCAGTGGAAGAGTGTCGTAATCAAGGAGCATATATTTATTTTTTTACCATTAAGTTTAATTACGTAAAATACTGAATACAGATCAAATTATCTAGCAAAAGAAAAGGAAGGGAGTTCACTCTCTTAATTGTATGTGATAATGCCTTACAATTCTCCTAAGGTTATAAGGGGAATTCCTCTAACTTGAGGAAAATCTCCCAGAAAATAAAGGTGGAACTACACTTTACAAAAAAATAATTAGACAATCGGAAAGATCAATGTCCGTAATCAAAATAGTTAACACAATTAAGAACACGTCTTCAGATACTAAAAATTTACCAGCCCAGTTAGAGAAGCAAGAAGGGACGCAAAGAGATATCGCTGTCTGGCTTCTAAACAATGCGAAAAAAATATCTTGGGTAGAAGATTAGGAAACTTGCTGCTGACCGCACTAAACCTCGCGGCTACGCTGGGCGTTGACCATCCTGGGTCGATCCGCAAGGGAAAAAAATATAAATAACGTAGCCATTAGCTCAGAATAATAGTGGTCTGACCGAGGCCAATGAGAGACAGGCCAGGGAACTCAAAAGTCACATGATCATCGGGGTCTGGGCAACAATCCATCCTTCATTGTCTCCATCTTGGATTTTAACAATCAGTATTTTTTCGTTTGTTGGAAACAATGAAGGTTGGATTGTTGCCCGGACCCCGATAATCAGGTGACTTTTGAGTGCCCTGGCCTGTCTCTTGTTGGCCTCGGGTCTGACATATACGCGCAACAATGCAAAGCGCTTTCCCTTTAGCTATATTACCAGTAACCACAAACTTAGAAAGCAAGTGCCCTTACGTATAGCTCGACGCACTTTATGCAGAAGATGATTCTTAGTTCTGCTGCTAGTGCTAATAATTTAAAAAAAATAACTGGAAACAACGCCAGCAAAATTATCTGCTTAGCAAAGTGCGGAGAGCGGGAGCTAATTTGTTGGGCCTAGAAAACGGACAGCTGGGCCTCATGAAGCAATTGGAATAAGGGCGTTTATCTTAATCATATGAATGGAATTACGGCTTACCTCGTGATAGGGGCGAAAGTGCCAAAGTTCTCCCTAATATAAGCTTGAACCATCCAGGGAAAAATTACGGCGACTATGTCATCCAAAGAGTGGGGTGCTAAATCTCCCGCTGGGAAAACGACGTATCATGCAATATCTCGGATATCACCACGAGCGACGACTCGATGCTGGGTGAGAAAAAGAATTGGTCGGAAAAAATTCCGAAGAAATTACGTTTTTGCAATGTCTTCAGCTCAGTAGGAGTGTTGTCCCTCAAATCGTCTTATGGTCTGTCTATTGCGACGAGTGAGTCGGTCGCGTGAAATGCTGTCCTCTGCTCAGTAGGAGTTTTCCTTGAGGTTCGTCGCTGGCTGCTCGGGAGACACTCGGGAGACGTTGAGAAGGAAGACTCATTTGAAGCACTATCCACTTTTATTGGCGCTGGAAAACACGCTAATGAAAGCGAATCATTATTATCATTATGAGCTAGAAATAAATTAATGTGTAAACAACAGTCAGCCATTAATTTCACTTTTTAGCTCGCCTGACTCCTTCAGCACTTGCGTGGCGGGACAAACTTTCATCGAACCTTCTTGAAGGTTTATTTTCGATGAATTCGAGAGCCGATTAACGGGCGACCTTTCCCCGATGATCTCACTAGCCGAATCCTTCTTTCTAAACTCCCGCTTGTCCGCCTTTTTACCGCGCATACGCTTGCGCCGATTTTTCTTCTTCCTTCCGCAATCAGGGATCATATAAAAACAGTTTTCTCTTGATTGCGGAAGGCAGCCTCTGTTGTTGGCAGATGGCGACAGCCGAACTCCTAGATTACGTTGTCTGCTAGAAATAGTGGAGCCCGAAACTGTCGCAATCCTTTGTGACACGGTGTTTGGCATTCAAATTATCTCCCATTATTACTGGAATGGGCCCGGACAGAAGCTCATCAAGCTCGCATGAACCAAGCCTGTGTTTAGGCGAGTTATATAATGATATAAACTAAATTTCATTTGCGTCAGCGTCATTAATAATCACAGAAACGGCTTTCATTCCTGATTAGTTGGGAGTGACAGTGTCACGATGATCAATGCCGTCCTTGACAATGATCGCTGCATCACCAAACGCGTGGCTAGCATTATTACCCAGAGGCCTATCCCTGCGATATACATGATAACCGGACAATTTTAACATATGAATTGATTTCTGGTGCGTCTCGCACAAGAAGGCAATATCGCCATTCCAATTTATAAGGAAATTGTAGAACTCGATGCGTTTGCGAGCGATTCCTCTTGCAACCCATATATTGCAACGAAGTTTCCCTTGATTAATGGTCCTGTATAGCTGTCTGGGGAAAGATGTGGGCTATGGGGCTTTATTAGAGCAAGCCAGTTAAGTTAAGCGTTGCCTAGCATGGCTAATCACTGGATGAGTGACCATTTAGTGAGGCGAAATCCTATCCCCTCTCCCCGTGCTTCGGAAGGCATGTTAAGCCGTCGGTCCCGGCTGCTACTACCACCTTGTAGCAGTCGTAAAAAGCTGGCACAAGCTCAAAAATGCATCTCCTAACCTAACCTACCCAAAAAGTCCCCCATATGTCCTGCAGTAGACTGAGGAGCCCTATGTCCTGCAGTAGACTGAGACAGGCTGAATATTTATCCTTTATCTTTTTATGGGTGTCGATCATGTGTCAGAAAGACGCTAGTTTGTGGGCTTTAGGAAGAGTGGATGAGGCGTGAATGAGGTTTGAAGATGTTGTTGGTTTGCGGTAAATACTGTTAGTGAACTGCTTCGACCTAGTGTCTTTGGAGAAGCGGAGTTAGAGGAACGGGATGGAACCATTGGACTCCGTTTCAAGGGTGAACCGAATAGATGGGTCGACGCTATTAAATAAGTCCAAAATAGTCACATGTGTTGTGCAATGGCTGTCGTAGATAATTACTATATCATCGACGTATCCTTGCTAACTTATGATGAGATACCTGTCTAGGTTAGGTTGGACAGGTTTTGATTTTTGCTTCAAAGTCTTGGAGAGGAACGAACTTAAAGGAAAACCCATGCCCAGGCCAGTGGTGTGCAAATACATATTATCGTTGAAAAAGAAATAACTCTGTCTCATTTTAACGTCTAAGATTGAAAGGATGTCAATTACACCCCGGCCACAGCCCATAAGGTAGTCAAGGTTTTGTCAAAATATCTTTCTCTCGTCATATTCTATCTTCAAACCTCATTCACGCCTCATCTACCCATCCTAAAGCCCACAAATTAGTGGCTTACCGACACATGATCGTGTGACGTTCCAGTTTAGTAGTCACGAGTAATATGTATTTAATTAGGCAGGGGTCGGGATAATTAAAAAAAAATTGTTGTTTTTTAAGTCGATTACACGATTGTTGACTTTCGTCGTTGTAATAGTTATAATGAGTGTGTGTTCGTTGTATGTGTGTGTTGCGTGTAGTGTATAGTAAAATAAAAGTGCGCGTTGTTTGTTTTGTAGTATGAATGAATAGTAAAAATTCCTCCGTGGGCGATCGTAAATGGTCCTTTGTTGGAGCAGCTATTGTTAGGTTGTTTTCTGAGAAGATTGCTCAGCTTCCAACGAGGGATTGTTACGATCGTTTTCGGAGAAAGAGATGAGCGTGTTATCGTGTTTGTTAAAAAAAATTTTTATTATTTTTTTTGTCATTCCTTTTTTGGTTTTTGCGATGAGTGTTTATCATAATTGTGGCTGAGTTAAGTTTTGGAACATAATGATGGGCAACGTTATACAGTTTCTTGATATATATAGAAGATTTCTAACAGGTGTAAAGAACATTGATCTATCTCAGAATAACGTATATTGGCTTGGAGATAGGAGCCAGCGTTTGGAACCTGGAGTTTGGCTAATTAAGCATCACGTAAATATGTTTTAAAGTAAAACAAAACTTTACTCGTCATAGTTATTTATTCCATAATTTTGCTTGTCGTTTTACATTTCTTTACACTAATGTATGGCTGCTACCGAGCGTAAGGAGCAAGGAAACGAACGAGAGGAGTGAAATACCCAGAGCCTACGCCTCGCTAAATGGATGTCAGATGGTCGCTCCGCAACGTCACTTGGACCACAAAACAGGACTACGTTAGAGGGAACCGAACGGCGTTGGAAGAATCGTGGTGAGTTCGCTCCATTTTGGCCCCGAGCACAACGGATATTTAACACAAGTCTTGTGTTGTGATGATGAAAATTACTTGAACCTTATCTGTGACGCAGCGAATGTTTTCAGTGTTTGATTCCAGACTATGTGCATTAAAGTCGCCACTTACCGTCTAAGTGAAACAATAGCTAAATGTTATTATTCTGTAGTTTAATTTTACTTACTAAGCACCTTGCCGTGCAGTTTGGCGACACTGTAAATCTAGTAGTGAGGTTATTCAGTAATTTTAACCACAGTTCATTGAGCAAAGATGGCATGCACCCATATAGTGTACCAATGCGCACACCGTGGTTGATGCTGCCAGAGGATAGCTCGCTGATGTTCACGTCGCCAAGAGGGGTCACTGTTCCCCCCCCCCTTATCTCGCTATAATAAAGGAGGGACTTTGCGCTCTCATTAGCGTATAGTCTGGAGTATTTGATTCGGGACGTAGACATTCAGCACTATTCATAACATGCTGTATGAAAACGGTTATGACCTCACTTTGAGAGAGATTACAGCGGAATTAAGCTATGTAAGGCAAGAGTGCCGGTAGGCTAGTTTAACGACCTGTGGAATTGCGTTAACGCCTTAATTAATGTGCATGTTAATGAGATGGGCCCTTAGACATAAGGTAATGAATAATATGTATGCCTTCTTGTAGATGAAAGGAATAAAGTGTGTATATCTCAAATTACGGTGTTATCAGTCGGTTTTCTAGTATCAGTCTCGAACTTCTGCTCTCACTTACCCCAAGTGCGGTTCCTTGGCTTAGTGCACACTTACGCAATATGCTAATGGGGTTAGGGAGGCTACAATCGACATATGTTATCAATCCTCCTTAGCAAAGTAGTCAGAGACGCTCCGCTCTTTAGCCATCCACAACGGATACCCACCCAGTCTAATTTACTCTCTAATTAAGGACAGAACCCGCCGTTCGAAAAACATTCTACTGAGGCCCCCACACACCACTAAGAAACAGTTATCTTTTTCATTTACTGGTGAATCCATATACCCCCTTGTCAAAGTGTTTCCGACTTGGGACTAAGTATTGCATATCGCACTATTTCTAGCACTAGCCAACTAATTAAGAGGAACCTCTCCCCCCTACTCCTAACAACTTCGACAGCGTATATCTCCTGAAATGTATTTCGTGTCCTAAATTTTACATAGGGATGACTAATCACTCCTTCATTACATGGTTCAAAGAGCACATTCAATCATTCCACAAAAACGACGGAAAATTTAACTTCATCGAGCTTCTGACGAAAGAAAACCACCCATCCAGGCCAATAAACGAAGTGACAGAAGTTCTGAGATATTCCAATCACCCAAGAAATACCCCCATTCTGGAAGAGATAGAAATTTACAAATCCGTAAATGACCCAGAAAAGAAGAAATCCATCCTAAATTCGCAGAAAGACCCCTTTTTACGCATGATAGCAAAATTCCTATAATCATTTTTACTTTAATCATAGCAAAATTCCTATAATCCTCCATTCAGTTTTGTTCTAATTTCGTTATTAGCCCAGGCGCTTGTAAATCTTTCCGTTATTTTATTCGCTAAGAATATTTGTTTTATTTTCCAGTAATAGCCCAAACGCATGACTAAATTTGTCAAACCACTCATGTAAAATTTGTCAATCAATCAGATAAATTAGCCATCCCCTTATTTTGTAATGTAACGACCAGTCAGATGACTGTCGAACCAATCCTGTTAATTAATTTTTGTATTATGGAATCTTCAACCAATCAGAGAATTGTATCCCTTATTTTATACCAGATCTTGTTGATAATACTAATGGTAGAAAAACACTATAGTGATGTCTTAAAACCAAGGAAAAAATATTATGTGGATAATTATTGCTATAATAAATGAAAAATATTATTCGTTGTGGTTAAAGAGTTTTCTTTCATTTATTATAGTACCAGATCTTGTATATATAAAGCTGTGTAAAACACTCTCTTATGTAACTTGAAGTCGTGGTTAGGCTTGAGGTGAGTTTCACAAAGGAAAGCAACATCGAAGAAAGTTGTGAAACTCCACACGCTTGCGAGGAACTCCTCTGGCATTCCAGATGACACACCGAAGTTGTCCTTTGTTAATCAGTCTAAAACGTTGGACAGCCATGTTATTAATTAGTTGACCACTTATCTGAGGGAATCGTTTACCTAGTAGTCAACTGATGGCAGATGCTTCCAAGTTGCCTATACATTTCACGTATGTCGTTGTCCTTGAAACTATTTACATCTGGCTTGGACACCATCGCTGCAAAGGATTTATCCGGAGTTACTCTTGCGCTTCGTAATCTTCTGACTTGCGGATACTTTGGGCACTTAGTGTAACTGGAAGTGTCTGGACCTCCACATCTTATGCACTTTGGAGGGTCTTTACCCTTAACGTTGGGACAGTCTCTTGACTGATACCCTTCTGCATATTTATTACAACGTGGTCCTTTAGTGCACCCCTTGGAGACGTGTCCGAAACGCAGGCAGTTGTAGCACTGTATAGGCTGCCACGAAAAACCTCGACCAGCACAGCTAACGAACCAATGCGGTTGACATTCCTTAGGGTCTGATTACGATCCGTATTGGGGAGTAGGACCAAAACCATAGACATATTGATGGAGCCTTTTGCTTTCCTTAGTCGTATAACTTTTTCGGGAAAGTAATTGGCTTTTTTTAAATCTTCTTGAAAGTCTTCCAAAGCGTAAGTGACATCCACATCTCGAATGACAAATTTCAGCACTTTTTTAGAGTTAAGTTGGTGGTGTTGAACTTTCAAAACATTATCAGACTTGATGCCAGCCACAAGTTTCTTGTGAGTGTCCTCATCCTGACATTTCACTTAGACAGTTTCTGATTTGCCCGTATGGACCATGATATTTTCGAGAGATACATGCTTCGCGATCTCATTTAAGATTTCTTTAAGCGGCTTACCATGTGTACGGACGATAATCGGCCGGATATATGATACCTTGCTCACATTGTTGTTGTCATTCTTAGACGAGCGACTTTGTCCATGGCTGTTGCGCTTTATCCTTGATGCTGCGACTGCTTCTTCATTGACACTGGCTATGGACATCAGGTTGTCGATCCTTAAATCTTTTCTTGCTCTTTTGTTATTGACAGCTATCCAGGGATTTTCCTCGACTGGCTTACAATTGCCGAGTTCTCTCTTCCGACTGGGTCGTCCTTCTCCGGTGACACGGAAGACATAGAGAGTTCCATGGATTCAGACACTTCATCCGTGATGTCAGGCAAGTGGGTACAACGGTTGGCAGCTGGATCACCATGAATTAGAATTTTGAATTGGTCTGTTAGTTCTGACTTTAACTTAGCTATTGTGCCTTCAAATTTCTTCTCCATTTCTTGAAATCTCTTCTCCGACTTAAGTCCATCAAGTTTGGTATCCAAACTACTAACATTCTTGGCCAGCGCTTCCACCTTGGATTCAAGGATTTTGTGTTTACCGGAAAGATAGAATCTCTGCAAATACGACGAGGAATGCTTCTGGTGGAGCTGCGATCATCATTCGGAAAGGTATTCTCCATCAAGAAGTTATCACCAATTCCTAAACTGGCATGGAGGCGGCCTTCATCATTGTGAATGATGTCTCCCTTGGTAAAGTAAAATTGGTGAAACTGTACAATTCGCCAAGCATACCTTTCTCTTCAATGAACTTGACGAGCTTCTCACTGGAGAAATCCCAGTGATATTAGCTGGTGACCTAAACGCCAAACGTCCAAGCTGAAATTCGAAATCGCTCAATCAAAATGGCGTCATTCTCTATAAGTACCTGCAATCCCAAGATGATGTCTTCGCTGCTGGACCTGTGGAGGACACCTACTACTGCGACCACTCCCCTACTAGTGACGTTTTGGACATCTCACTGATGAAAGGTTTCTTCAAACCGTACAATATCTTTACGGTTGATGACCTTTCTTCTGACCACAAACCTGTGGTGCTGAACTTTGACAATGTTGACATCAATCTCAGAGAAGAATTCAAACATCAGCAAGACTGGAAGCTCTTTAAAAAATTCTCAAGAACTATGATTGTTGTCTCGGCGTTGCGAGCTGTTCAGAGGACATCGATCAGCGAGTTCAAGACATCACCAGACGTATCGATAGTGCCTTAGAAGCTAGTGCCCAACCAACGCCTAAATGCCGAAAGAAACAGGACCCGTAGGCTACAGCAACGTTATCGTGAACCTTGGCTCAAAACCAAGTACAACAGGCTGGTGCGAAGAGTCCAAGTAGGGATAAAAGAGCTTCGAGATGCTAGGTGGAATGCCAAACTCAAAAGCTTGTCAGCTCGCGACAATTCCATTTGGAGTATGGTCAGAGCTTTGCAGAAGAAGAGGAATGATGTGCTTCCTCCACTCCGTACCCCACAAGGTGATTTTGTGCAGACTGATCAGGACAAGGCCCATATCATCGCAGACTCACTAGAGATGCAGTTTGTTAGTCCTATCAACGATAAGCCCGTGAAGCAGTTCGAAGACTGGTTTAACTGCTGGAAGTTGAACCTTAGCGTCGGAAAGTACAAGGCTTTGTACTTCAATAGGAACCTTAAGCGTCCCCCAGATTCTCTTGTTCTGTTCAGTAGGAAACTGGACTGGATGGACAACTACAAGTATCTGGGAGTTATCATTGACTCAAGACTCTCGTGGAACCGGGATATGTCCTATGCTCTGAACAAAGCGAAGAGGGCTAAGTACAGTATCATAGCTCTCATGGGTCGCAACTGTACCCTCAGCATTGACAACAGTCTACTTCTGTACAGGTCGATTATCCGGACCATATTTCTCTATGGCATGCCTGCGTGGGCGACTATCTGTAAAACCAGATGGAGTGAAGTACAGTCGTTTCAGAATGTTACCCTGAGATCCATTGCCCAGCTTGGCAGAAGGACAGTGAAAAACCAATCCATCCACTTGGATTTAAACATGGCCCATATCGGAAAGTTGATTCAGGACCTTTTGATTATGATACAGAAGATGAAGACTCACGACAATAAACTTGTGAATGGGATACTGAAGAACTCATTGAATATGAACTGGCATACGAAGTATCGTAAACTGAGGCACGTTCTTGACGTCAATTTTAAGGCAACGTTTCTTTCCCGGACTACTGGAAAATGTGATAATCTTCCATCTCGCTGTATTTTTGTTTTTTACCTCGTTTTTTTTTCTTACTGACAATCGTCAGTCGTCAATCGTAGGCTTCTTGACTACCTCAGTGTAATTCATCTGGAATTTTATTCTGGTTCGATGAGCTTTGTGAAAGCGCTGTTTTCATCCCATCCTAACAAATGTACACTTTACTGTTCGATTGTCTCTCTTATGTACTCTTATTTCAGGTATCATGTCATTGCTCTCATCACACGGTGCGCCCTTTTCAGGGCGATATTCATCTCCGTTACGTCATATGTGCAGGTCCCTGGCGTCGGAATTAATATTCTAGTAAACTAGTACATCAAGACGCTCGTTATCCTTCTGGGACCCTGGTGTAGGGATTAATTTCCTCGCAAACCTGACTAAGAACATTTCTCGTATCATCTATTATCATCCTAATCATTCACAAGTGGGTCCCTGGCGTAGAATTAATTTTCTCGCAAACCTGACTTTACTTTTAGAGCTAGGTACGTCCTTTTAAGGACGACAATTTCTTTTAAACATCTAACCAGGTTACCAATAGCGGCTTCAGTATGCCAAATGAGTTCTCCCAAGAGTTCGTATACAATGATGTCATCACCAGAGACAAATGTTTTGCTGCATTTGATGCCATCATCAATGAAAAGCAGGCAGCACTAAAGAATGATTTATGCCAATAATTGATGACAGAAGTGGATAAGAAATTTCAAGAACAAAGGTTAGTTTTACTTAAAGAATTGCATTCACTGCTTAAGTATGCTCTTGCAACCAAGTCCGTGGCTGCCGTTCTCAATATCGAACCATCTCCTGAGTTGGAGAACGAGGAGGAGTACATGAATGCCTCCTTACCACCGGTACTATGTGAGAGCAAGGACGACCCCAGTCGCAAAAGGAAAACAGAAGATGACCGTACTACTGATGACAATCCTTGGATTGACGTGAAAAATAAGAAGTCCAGGAAAGAGACGAGGTTAGATAATTGGAAAAAGATCGCCAACGTCAATGAAGAATTTTTTACTGCTACCAGAGAAAAACGCAGCAGAAATGGACAAAAGGACTCGGCCAAAAATATTAGCCGAAAAGTAAGTAAAAGTTCATATGTCCCACCAATTATCATACGCACTCATGGTAAGCCTCTTAAAAATTCTGGACGAGATTAAGAAGCATGTACCTCTAGAGAAAATCATAATGCATACAGGCAGAGCACAGACAGTAAAAGAGAAATGTCTAGAAGAAGTTATCTATAAGAAGCTCGTCGCTAGTATCAAAGTTGACGATATTTTGAAAATTCAGCACCATCACCTGAAGTCCGATAATGTGTTGAAGTTCGTTATTTGAAATGTTGATGTTGATGTATGATCTAGAAAACCTTCAAAAAGACCTAAGAAGAGCTAACTACTTCCCGGAAAAGGTAATCCGACTTAGGAAAGCCAAAGGATCAATAGATAAGCTTATGGTTTTGGTTCTGCTCCCAAATAGCGGACATAGGCAGTCATTGAAGACTGTCACTCGTAATGGTCCACTAGCAGTTCTAGTAGAAGTCTTCCGAGGGAACAAGAAGCCACTACAGTGTTACAACTGCCTGCGATTCACATAGTTGTCCATGCGCTGAACAGAAGTCCCACATTGCAACAAATGCGCAGAGGCACACCAGTCAAGAGACTGCCCCAAGATTAAATGATAAGACCCCCCGAAGTGCATAAGCTGTGGAGGACAGCACACGTAAAATATAAAAAATGTCCAAAATATCCCCAGGTTAAAAGGATGGATAGTTCCAAGGTGACCGCGGACACATGCTTTGCAGCTGCAGTGTCTAAACCGGGGGAAAAGGTCTCCACATTAACCACCTACAACGTATGTATAATCAAATTGGACGAATGTGTCATTTGTTTACAAATCTAGGCAAACGTTATCCCCAGTTGAGTGGGCTCCTTAAGATCAACTAATTTCATCATGGCTACACGACATTATACTGAGATCACTGTTGAAGCAGGAAATCGACGTTGCTTTCCTCTGTGAAACACACCTCAAGCGAAGCCGAGATTTCAAACTACCCGATTATTGTGTGTACCGCAACGATCGTATTACTCCAAACACTACAAGATGTGCCTCTGGTGGTGCTGGTATCATCATCAAGAATGGAATTAAACATCAAGAAATGGTCTCCAAATCTTACGCAGGTATGGAATCGGCGTCCATCATCATAAATGACGTCTCCCTTGGTGAAGTGAAGTTCGTGGCGCTCTACAATTCACCTAAATATACTCTCGACGTTAGCGATCTCGATGAACACTTCGATGGTGACATTCCAGTTATACTGGCTAGTGACCTTAATGCCAAACATCCAAGCTGTAACTCCAGAACACGGAACTACATTGGCCTGATTCTATATCGATATATACAAAGTAAGGATGACATCATTGCTGCAGGGCCAGTGGAGGACACATACTACTGTGGCCATTATCCTATAAGTGACGTGTTGGATATCTCACTGATGAAGGGTTTCTTCAAGCCATACAACATCTTCACGATTGGTATCCTTTCTTCTGACCACAAACCTGTGGCGTTAAACTTTGACAAAGTCAACATCAATTTCAGAGAAGAAGTCAAGCATCAGCAAGATTGGAAGCTCTTCAAAGAAATCCTCAAGGACCATGACTGCCAAGTCGATAGAGCAAACTGTATAGATGACATCGATCAACGTGTTGAAGACATCACGAGGCGAATAAATAGTGCCACTGAAGTTAGTGCCTGTCCATTGGTAAATAAATCTCCTCATCGAATTGTGCTTACCCCAGGAATCGAACACTTGATCGCAGAAAAAAACAGGACCCGTAGGCTTTTGGCAACGTTATCGTGTACCTTGGCTAAAAACCAAATATAACAGGTTAGTACGAGGGGTCCAGGAAGAAATAAAAGGGTTACGCAACGCTAGGTGGAATGACAAACTGAAAAGCTTGTCGGCTCGCGACAATTCCATTTGGAGCATGGTTAGAGCTCTACAGAAGAAGAAGAATGATACGCTTCCTCCACTTCGCACTCCTCAAGGTAATTACGTCCAAACTATTCAAGATAAAGCACAAATAATTGAAGATTCCATAGAGATGCAAATTGATACTCCTGATAAAAATAATCCCAGAGTCAACTCATGTCCCAGCGTGTGGAAGATGGTCTTATCACACTTGATGAAGTCCCGCAATTTACATGGAAGATTAACATCGACGCTGGCAAGATAGCTGACATCATCAGGAATTTCAAACTGAGGAAGGCTCCAGGAAGAGACAAGGTAAGTAATAACACCCTAAGGAATCTGCCAAACAACATTATTAATGACATCTCGAATATCATAAGCGATTGCTGGAAGTTTTACTCCTTCCCGACTCCTTGGAAGCAATCCATTGTGTTAAGTATCCCCAAGCAGGGGCAAAATCCTGCAATACCTGCGAGCTAGCAACCTATCAGTCTACCCCCGTCGATATCCAAAGTTTTGGAGAAAACAATCCTCACCAGGTTCAAGGACCACTGTCTCACCAATGATCTACTTCGGAAACAGCAGTTCGACTTTCGTGCCGCCCAATCGCGTCAGATGCAGACATGGAAGCTTTTTGAAGACCTGAGTACCCCACTGAACCTTTCAAGGTACTGTGGCGTGGTTTTTCTTGATGTCAGTAAGGCTTTCGATCAGGTGTGGCATGAAGGACTAATCAATAAGATGATTAGAGACGACTTTCCTCCTGATATTGATTTTAATGATGAAATCCTTTCTTAGCGACAGGTTCTATGAAGTTAAAGTTGGCGAAAACTTCCCCCCCTTCCCACAAGGTAAAGGCCGGTGTCCCACACGGCTCTGTACTTGGGCCCGTTTAATTTAATAATTTTGTACATGATTTCCCAAAACCAGAAAAATGTAATTTATATTTCTATGCTGATGATACTGCCATCATGGCATGGGCGCAGCAGCCATCTCACGTTATTACTCGTCTGCAGAACGCTTTGAAGACGGGTTTAATTGCTGGAAATTGAACCTTAACGTCGGAAAATGCAAAGCTAGGTACTTCAACAAAAAGCTTAAGCGTCCACCGGATTCTCTTGTCCTATTCAATAGGGAACTCGAATGGGCCGACAATTACAGGTACCTTGGCGTTATAATCGACTCAAGACTCTCCTGGAACTGTCATGTGACTTACGTTCTGAAGAAAGAAAAGAAGGCTAAGTGCAGCCTCATAGCTCTCCTCAGTCGGAACATAGCTCTCCTCAGCATCGACAATAAGCTGCTACTATACAAGACGATAATTCGGACCATCCTCCTCCATGACATCCCTGCGTGGATAACCATATGTAAAAGCAGATGGAGTGAGCTCCAGTCGTTCCAGAATATGACACTAAGGACCACTGCCCAGCATGAAAGAAAGAACTGTAAAAATCATTACATTCACTAGGATCTGATCATGACTCACATTGGAAAGTGTATTCAAGATCTCCTGACAAAACGGGGCAGACGATGAAAGCCTATGACAATGACATGGTGGCTGGAATACTGAATAACTTGATGAAATGAAGTAGCACAAAAATTATAGAAAATCGAGGCATATTCTGTATGACAACGTCGAAGGCATTCGCAACGTTTCCTTCCCTGATTATTGGAAGATGTGATACCACGCCCCTGCCCCCTCTTCCAATCTTCTGACAATCGTCAATCGTATTATTTTTTCATAATGTGGAAGACCTCTTGAGTTAGTGAGGCTTCTTGCCTGTTTCAGTGTATTTTATGTGGAATTTATTCTGATAGAGTGAGCTTCGTGAAAGCACTTTTTCCGTCCCACCTGAACAAATGGTTTAGTGTTCGATTTCGATTGTCTCTGATATAGACTTGATAAAAGGCAAAAAATAATCTCCGAAACTAATCGTCGTTTCTACTATAATGCAGTATTGTAAGGCCTCAAGATGACTTAAGTTTTTTAGGGGCTGTCATGTCAAACTTATTTTCAATATCGATAAGCTGAGCTCTACTGTCTGCAACAGCCCCATTTAGGATTCTGCCTTAGCTTCTAAAGCAGTATACTCAGAAGATATGATTTCATTTATCACTCAGTCAAAAGATTAAATCTACAATCCTTGAAAGCATCAAGGTAAGCCTTTTCACAAGTCACAGTTTTCCCGTCACCCAATGTCAAAACAACATTTGGTGCGTATAAGCTAGACAACATGAATGAAGCCATCAAACAAACTAGTGAATAAAGTTACTTAACAGAAAGGAAGCAACTAGTAGACTGGGTGTCAGCCAAACACCGTCCTAAGAAGGACACACCTAGCTGGCAATAAAAACAAAAAAACTGATCTGGTTGATGATCGCGACGCGCAGGAGAACCAGAACCGACAATGGGAGGGGTAAGAGATCCAACGGGATTCTTAGCAATAGAGCCAGGGTGCTTCATCACCTATCCATCGAGGAGACGTTGTGATGTGTCGCCATTGTGGTGTATTAAACCTCCAATGGAAGCAACCAGGAAAGATCCTGAGTTCGAAAGACTAGACACAGTCTTAATAAAGATAATACGTTGCGTTTATTGAAAGAATATTCCTAATAAAACATCCAGAATATAGAGCAGGAATAACTCTAGACTTACATACATATAGCAAAATTGAGTAATGACTTCTGATAAAATTACCAACTAATTGTGTTCAGGTTTATATCATATTACCACTTCCATGTATATAGATAAAATTATCAGTCAATTTGTTAAGTCCAATCCTTGATATGGTTCACTGTCCTTAATTCCTCCAAACGGATATAAAATCGTCATATGTCTAGCCCATCAATTCTTCCAATGGAAATGCCTAAATACTCAAGGTTATCCAATTAAGAAATAGGAATAACTTTCCATAAAAACAATAAGCGATGATTTAGAATATTTAATGCAAATCACATTCTCACAATAGGCAATAATTCATATACAGTATATTAATTTGCCCATCAATTCCACCTTCCAGGCCATGAAAACAGTAGCCTTCAACACTACACCAATACCAGTTCAATTCTCTCCTGATATAGTCCAAGTTGAAACAATTTCTGAAAAGGAAATATCCGTGATAACGATCTAATATCTTTACTTAAATTTAACAATCCCAAGAGCAAATATAACTAAATTAAGATTCAGTTCCCCAAGAGTTGCTTAAGTCCGAAACATGAAGGTCTCAATATTCCTCCTTGGCTCTTCTAAGCTCAAGGTTTTTGATATCTCTATTACTGCATTCCTTTTTTAGCTTTTTTTTCTCATAACAATTACCTTTCATCATCAACTCGTTTTCTCAGAAACGCAATTACCTTTTACAACGTAGCCAACGAGAAAGACAGGCCCTGGCCAACACCTCCTAGAGAAAAGGCCTGCGGACAAAATGTGTATACATTGTTACATCATCATCTAGCAGCTATTGTTATCGTAATTTCTACCAATAATAAGCCCTAAATTTGGCCACTTGATGATGATGTAACAATGTATATATCTTTTGCCGCAGGCCTTCTCTCTAGGAGGTGTTTGCCCTGGCGTGGAAAAGTCACCTGACCATACTAGTCCGAGTAACGATGTAATCTTCATTGTTTACATCTTGGATTTTAACAATCAATATTTTTTCGTTTGTTGGAAACAATGAAGGTTGGATTGTTGGCCGACTATTATGATCAGGTGACTTTTTCACGCCGGGGCCTGTCTTTTTCGTTGGGTATGTTTTTACAACATCTGACTCAACAATGCATTTCTTGAACAATCACAAAATACGTACAATAAAGTATTAACATAACTTTTAGGAGCAGTTAAGTTAACAGCTAAAATAAAACCAAGTGATAGCTCACAACTTCAAATCCTATCAATTTATACAATCAACAATCGAATAATGCTGGGGAAAAGCGAAACGAGCGGCCTGGAAACAATGCTTTCACTGCCATACTCGTTCAGGAAGTAACCAGGGTAAGTATACTGAACTAGGAAGAATCCAGATGAAACCTAGGTAGTAAGTCATCCAAAGGATAAGATTAAGTCCTTTCCTATCAGGACGATAAAGCTGATTGCTGATTGACAAGGGTCAGGGAGGAGTTAGGAGATCCACTTGTCTGGAAAGATGGCCTTTTGGATGTCGTCGAAGTTAATGTCCAAGAGGATTGGGATAGGAGGCCTGCGATACCTGAAGAAACTTCTAAAGGTGAGCGAGTTGTCCAGAATATTTGCAATCAGAGGATTGGGATGGTCCTTAATCTTCTTAAGCAGCTTCTTCAGCGACTCCTGGGCATGGTTTCCAATTGGAAGTATATCTAAATCTTCAGTAATTAAAGTATTGGTTGCAACTCTCGTGCCAAATTGGGCAATCGTCCTCAATGTAAAGTTTTGGAAATCTGGTGGTTCTTCCATCAGGACTTGCATATTGTAGCCCAGGCAGGTAGGCCATTAAGAAGAAGGGCTCGAATGACCGTTTTATAAAGCAATAGTTCGTTATCAATTCCAAGTGCGCTGTTTCGCCCCAGAAGAGAACTTTGCCTTCTTAGCCTTATTGATCGCATAGAAGACGTGGTAACCCCAATTTAGCTGTGCATCTATCACCACCTGGAGGTATTTTTAATTCCTCACCCATAAGCTCTTTACTAGGGGTTGCCAAAGTTTCTTCATAATGAACATTGCCTTGCATTTGAGTCTTCACTTAGCAAACCTTTTCTCTACTTTTGATTAATTAGATAGTTAATTTATGGTCCTGTAGCTGACAGCGAGAGCAGGGTTCAGACCAGGCTTTGGTATGGTAACGATGATGCTCTCCTTTCACTTATCAGGGAAGTAACCAAGTTACCAGCAGTCGTTCATGGCTTTGATAATGGTCGGTGCAACAGTAGGAGGCAATTTTCTGAGAGCACCATTGGTAATGGAGTCAATACCAACTGCTTTTTTGTTCTGAAGTCGCTTGATGACTTCAGATATTTCTTGAGTGCTAATGACTTCTTCATAGGTAGGAACACAATGATTGCACTTCATAGACGATGCAACCATTATTAACTAATTCAGTGTTTGAGAGACTGTCCAAGTTGGTCTCACTGGGTGTGGTAAATTATCTTTTCAGGAAATCAACGAACAGTCATTCCCGTCATTGGTGACAACGTTGCCACTGCCTGCAAGCAGTGGTGGCAATTGGATGGATCTGTTAACCTTTAAGGCCCGCACAGTACCCCAGAGCGAGTTGTCCTGAACAGACAAAGATTCAGTTTTTCGCTCCACCTTTGATTACATAGAGCTTTAACCTCTTCCTGAACCTGGCGAGAAAGCCTGTTGACTTGGTCTTTAAGAAGGGTAGTCGTTTACGCTTCTATAATCTTCCATAGGAATTCCTTTTAAGAATAAGATGCCTGATATAAGGAGAGAGATCGAGATATTCAGGATGCTTACGATCGATAACAGAATTACTAGAAGTAGTTGGATCTTTGACAACACAACTGATAGCACTGATATAACTTTTGATATCCTCCTTATCAATGACCTCCTTGTAAGGAATGCTATTTTCTCTAAGAATATTCCTAAAGAGTTTTCAGTCTGTTTAGAGCAGTTCAGAATCTTCATACTGATGTTTAAGCCCTCAAACATAAGCATCACTGGATGGTGGTCAGAGGATAAGTCGTCGACTGTGATTATATTATAGGACTTGAAGAAACCTTTAAGAACAGCAATAATAAGAACCAGAAACCTGTCAATATTTCGTGTCTGGATGACCACCCCTGTATCAGCAGAACTGGATGCGACTAAAGCATAGGTTTTTTCCCTCTACTACTTTGGTGCTTATGATCCTTTTGACTTGGGGATATTTGGGATGCCTGGTGTAGCTAGATGTTTGCTGATTATCACACATTCTGGGTGTCTTTGCCGTTTACATTTGTACAATCCCTCGAGTGATGGTCACCAATGCACTTATTACATCGAGGCGAGTCAGTACATCCTTGGGAGACATGACCAAAACGTACACGGTTATAGCATTAAGAAGGAGGAGGCGATGAATCCCACTATTTCCACAAAGCATTTATTTGACATTTGGAATGTCAAATAAATTCTTTGTGGAAATAGTGAAATCCATCGCCTCCTCCTTCTCACCAAAACATCCACAGATTGGCAAGGTCAGTGTCTGTTTTTATTTAGATATTGTTTATATGATAAGTACTCTGTTAGTTATAACATTGCAAGGGCCTTTTGTTAAATCTAAATACCGTAAATACTGTATTAAGCGCCCGGGCGCTTATTTGCAAAAATTCAGCGGATCCCCAGGCGCTTAATGCAGGCGGGCCGGTATTACAGGTCCGGCACTTATAAAATTCTGCACAACTGAGATGGATACTATTATGCAAAATTCTCGCCCTTCTCCTTCATCTTTTTGAAAGTATCCTGCTGTGTTTTCCATTCCCGTTAGGATCAATGCTAAACTGTTTGGCTGTAGCCTCTGTAGAATGGTTTTCAGCCTACTTTACTGTTGCGAGATTAAAATTGATGCTATAACTGTGAAATTTTCATTTTTCATCAGCTATGTTGCTTGACTGAATCCAAAATTAAAAGCAAGAAATTAGAAGACAATCATGCTGATATCTAATTTCCGGTTTAGCAGTGGCATTTGGGAGAGCAAACATTCCCGTGAGAAAGCAGCAAGAGAAGAAAAATTCACGAAATGAACTAAAATAAGTGCCTGGGCGATTATTGAAGGTCCGGAGCTTATTTGCAAAACTTCAGCGGATCCCCGGGTGCTTAATGCAGGTGGGCCAGTATTTCAGGTCTGGCGCTAAATACAGTATTTACGGTAACTCAACAATAACAGCTACAGGACCGACATGCTTCAAACTCAAAAAGACTCGTTATATTCAATATTTTCATATAGGACCAAAACCATTGGCATGTCAACTGCACCCATTTGATTTTTTAAGCCTGATTGCCTTTTCTGTAAAATAATTTGCCTTCCTGAAGTGTTCCAGGTCATATATTGTATCAAAATTTCGGACAACGTATTTAAGCGTTTTCTCTGACTTAAGTTGATGATGCTGGAAACCTAGCACATCGTTTTCACTCCAGACCTAAGGATTTTATGAGTTTCCTCAATTGACAATCGAACAGTGTAGTGAAAAGATATGAGCGTTCCGGGAAACGAGCTTCCATAACACTGCCAATAAAGTAACCAAGGAAATTACACTGAGTTAGATGAGAAGCCTGATGTCCCTCGAGAGTCAACCTGAAAATAGAGTCCTAGCATGGTAGGACGAGGAATAGGATTGTAGGTTGACGTAGTGAAAAACCAGGGCATCTATGGCTAAGATATCCAGAAGTTGGCGAAGACGATCTTATTGATATCATCGAAACTGACTTCCGGTTCATGAAAGGGTCTTCGTATCTTTATGAAATCCCTAAAGGCTAGAGAGTGGTCCGATATATTGGCTATGAAGGAATTATCATGAGCCTTGATTTTAAGAAGCAATTTCTTAAAGAGCATTTAGGAGTCTCCTCATCATGATACTTAACCTTTATGGTGTCCTTACAACCTGTGTGGATGGTATTTTTGTCAAGAGTTACGTGCTTTTTGATCTCATACAAAATTTCCTTTATTGGATTCCTATGGTGATGAATGATGATTGGAGGGATATAAATATCTTCCTTTTCACGGGTGACATTTATTTCGGAAGTGCTGTGCTTGACCTTGTTAGCACAAAGGGTTACAGAGGTACTATCGCTGTATCAACAGTGGACCGAATATTGTCGATCCTAATACCTTCATCAACGTCAGCAGAGTCATTATCGAGCCTCCTCTTTGTGGTTGTTTTTAATGAGGACCTTCCATCCCAAGCCAGCAGAACCTTCTTTACTATTAAGTTGGGGATCAGCGTTATTCGCTATCATGGCGAATCGAACGTAATGGGAGAGCCCATAAATTCTTTGATAGCATTGTCAAGATCGGCAAGGCTGTTGGTAGTTTCCAAACTTGCACTCATTACTTCCTCCTTAATATTATCAATTATCAAAGTTAGTATTCACACTGCTAACTTCTTTGGTTAGCACTTCCAACCTTAAACTTCTTGATTTTTGTTTAGTTCGGAACGAAATGCCTCAAGCTGTTTAATTTGTCACTACGTTCAAAAAAATTGCAGCACGAGTGGTCCAGGAGCCTAGCTCACTTTACACGCTCGCCCAAAATGTAAAGCAAATGAGGTACACTGAAATGGGAAAGAAGCCTGATGTACACACGCTCTCCCAGTGGTTAGGACAAGAATCAGATTACAGATTGACGAACTGCAAACCCAAAAATATAGGTTCTAGGATTTGGGGAAGTCGGCCTTGTTAACTTTCTCAAAAATGACATCCAGGATATGATGGGGTCATCGAAACCTAGGGGACCCCCTAATAACGAATGAGTAATCTAGACGCAATTGCCCAGCAACCAGAGTATTTTCATTATTTTCCATCTTGGGCAGCATGTTTCTGAGAAGTTTGGGCATAAGAACTAATATGGGTCATCCTCAGATCCTCGTAGATGTAGAGGTTGTTTGCAACTCTTCTGTCAAGTTGGGCAATGGACTTGAGGATTACATTTTGGAAGGTCTGAAGATCCCTCCACCTCGACTTGCAGATGGAAGCCCAAGAAGGCATATCGTGAAGTAGAATAGTGCATAGAAAACTAAAATCGCTTTATTAACCTTCTTAAGCGCATATTGGACATTGTTGTTCTAGTTTAGTTTGGAGTCAATCACAACTCCGAGGGACTTTAACTTTTAACCCACTCAAGTTTCCTACCATAAAGGATGAGGGGCACTGGAGCGTTTTTGTGTTTGGGTGTGATGAACATGGCTTTATAGTTGTTAACATTCAGCTTTAAGTACCACTTAAAGAACCAGCTCTCACACAGTTGTAAAGTTTTTTGTAGAAGACTGATGACGTGGGCTGGATTGCTTGTCCCAGTCATGATGGACCAGTCATCAACAAACAAGTAAAAATTGCAAACCTAAGAAAATAGTGAATAAAGAAATTGAACAAGCCTGGCTCCAAGACACAGCCTTGGTGAACATCAGCATTTACATCGCGAGGAGCAGACAAGGAGTCACCAAACATAACACGAAAGGTCCTATTTGTCAGGAAGGAGCGAACCAATTCGATAACTCAGGAAGATACCTCCTTTCCCATGTCATCTTGTCACATTACCTATAAAGAGTTAAACCCTTATAAAGGTTGTGGCATGGACTGTATTCCCTCCTGTGTTTTAAAATATAGTGCTACGCTTTTATACTACCGCATGACAAATTTGATTAGTTTATCCTTCCCATATGGTTGTTTCCCTGACACTCTGAAGAATAGTCATGTTGTATTAATTCATAAATTTGGCTCATTAGCCAGTGCCTGTAATTATCGCTTATCATCCAGAATGTCTTGGCAACGGTTATTGAGAAACTGCTATTATCTAAATTTGGTAATCTATTGACCGGACATATCTCCTCCTTCCAACAAGGATTTATGTCCGGCAGAAGTACTATAACGAACTTAGTTTCATTTCAAACCCAAGTAATATCTGCCTTAAAAACCATCAACAAATTGATGGTATATACTGACTCGAGTCACATTATTATGGCCACCAGCTAATATCCCGAATAACTGCCTTTAAGGGCACGGACAGTAGCTCGATGGCGTGAGAGTGAATCAATAAGATTCTGGTAGGTTTATACTCCTAGCTTTTGCATGCAGACTGTAAAGCATCCGATAGCTGCTGACGAGTATGTGGGTGGTGGTTGTTCCATAGCAGGCACATGGCAATAGAGGTGATCTCAAAGGTTGTCATTGAGTTGAGGTCTGGGGAATTAGGGGGCCAGGGTAGTACTTGGAACTCTCCGTCGTGTTCTTCAAACCACCCCCAAACAATTGCAGCCATATGACACGTCGCACTGACTTGCTGGAACGTGCCATCCCCATTTGGGTGTAATTGACCTGTATGGGTTTAATTGACCTGCAGTTATGGATAAATAACCGAATCGGTTGAGAGTGCCTTCCACAGGTATCAGTGGGCCCAGACAATGCCATGAGAACGCTCCCTACACCATGCTGCTGCCGCCACTAGCCTGGATTCGTCCAACAATGGTTGCAGGATGCTTGTTCTCGGAGGTTTCTCGCCTCAACCGCAAACGGCAACCACTTCTGTGGAGCAGAAATCGTGATTCATCGAAGAAGACAACCTTTTTCCAGTCAGAAGTGGTCCAGTTTCTGTACTGCTGGGCAAATTGAAGCCATTTTTGGCGATGAACCTTCATCAGCATGGGTGCGATGGCTATCTGTCTGGTGCGGTGGCCATCTGTCTGGCGCGGAGGCCTATACGTAGCAGGGTTCACTGTACTGTGGTTTTAGAGACATGTCTGGTATTACCCTCATTGATATGAGTAGTAAGTTGGTCCACTGTAGCTTTTTGGTTGGCCTTCACACACCTTCGCAGCCGACATTTACCTCTCTCATCAATGACATGTGGTGCTCCACAGTTCCCATACCGTTTATTCTGAACGGTTCCATTTTCCCAGTCAGGGTACACTTTAACTACAGCAGCACGATAACAGTTCACAAACTACGCGGTTTCCGAAATAATGCCACCCTTGCCCCGAAAACCGATTATCATCCCCATTTCCAGATCTGATAAATCACGTTTCTTACCTATTGCAGCAATAGTGATATGTTTTTAACATAGTGGAAACCTGCCTTATATAGTTACCTAACCAATTCCCAGCACATGACATAGTTCCTCAGCTGGGCAACTCCGAAGACAAACGTAGGAGGGGGTCATAATAATGTCACTCGACCCTGTATCTGGATTTCACAAAGGCCTTTGATAGAGTAGTTCACTTCATACTTCTGAACAAATGAGAATTTTATGCAATCACTGGTATATTATTTGCATGGTTTTCATCCTCTTTAAAAGATCGCCAATTAATTGTTAGATATACTTCCTCGTTATCATCGTCATTCATTGCATCATCTGGTGTACCGCAAGGATCACACCTAGAACCAGTTCTCTTTAATCTATTTATTAATGACTTGGCTAATGTTGTTGACGTTCATTTGGTGCTATTTGCCGATGATGTGAAACTCTAACGGCTCGTCTCTTCTCCCGATGACCGTGTGAAGTTGCAACACAAACTGTATGTAATCCAAAACTGTTGTATACAAAATCGTATGCCCCTGAATCCTCTAAAGTGTAAATCTATGACCTATTATAGATCACACACAATAACTAGCTTCGAATATTATATTTTTGATACCTCATTAACTCGGTGCTATAGTATTCCGGACCTTGGAGTTCTTCATACAAACTCTTTAAATTCAGAACCCTATGTTCATTATACCATTAAAAAAAGCGGGTAAAGCTTTAGGACGTCTACTTCGTTCTTTTAAATTTATTAATAAACCCTCTGTTTTAGTTCTTCTTTTTTGCACCTACATCAGACCCATTCAAGAATACGCTTCCCTCGTATGTAATCCATTTCAGCTGGGTCTTAACGATGAAATTCAATCTGTTCAAAAACGATTCATTTATTTTTTATCTTCTCAATTTGAGATAAAATCCATATCCACTACCAGTGGACAGCATCCATTATTATTAAGGGTGCCACCATTACAGAGTATACGAAGCATTTATGATGCTCTCTTTATCTATAAATTAATAAATGGATATATTGATTCCCCCGAACTTCTGAGCAGAGTTAATTTCAAAATTCCTAATTTCACCCGTAGTAAAGTTACTTATTATATTCCCTTTTGCTCAACAAACTATGAAACTGTGTGTGCATTTATTCGTATCCAAGTTACTGGCAATTCGCTCCCTAAGAATTTGGATCTTTTTAATTGTAATTTTTATCGTTTTAAGGGCGTTTTACATAGAATTTGGAATTTTTAATTATGTGTAGAATTTGCTAACTGTTTTTTCTCTTTATATTTATTGTATTCTGATTAATTTTTCCCCTTTCTTATTGCTGTTTATTATGTATTTTATGGGTATATCCCCTTGCAAACTTGAATAAAAAAATAAATAAATAAATAAATGCAATTAGTTCGTCAAGGAAGCCACAAGTAATCATCTTGCAAATGAGTCCATCATGCCAGATTTGATCAAAGACTGTTTGTACGTCAAGAAAGACAAGACCACCAAACATGCAAAGATTGAGAGGACTGTTCAAATCAGCAACAAGCCTCCATACCTGAAGCAGACAGCAGTGATCTATGCGAAAGCCGAATTTCTCATCACGAATAAGGTTGTTTACCTCGCAGTAATCATTGAACCTCTGGAGAATAGTTCGCTCAAAGACCTTGGAAAGCATTTGTATTAAGCTAATGGGACTATAGCTGACGGGAAGAGCAGGATCAAGTCTTGCCTTGGAAATTGTGAGGATGACTACTCCTTCCAGGCACTAAGGAAATTGCCGTTAAAGGACAACTCTACCCAAAAAATAGATTACAATTTTTTTACAGAATATCATTCTTTGATATAAATATAATACATTCCCGTTGAAACTGCTTTGAAAAGTAAAAAACGGCGCTTTGCCCCTCCCTTCGCTGGCCATTTTTTTCCGGCAGTGACGTAGTTTGAGTCAAAAGAGGCCAACGAAAAAGACAGGCCCAGACGCGGAAAAGTCATCTGTCCATAGTAAAAAAGGCCCTGACGCGAAAAAGTGACCTGACCCACAATCCAGCCTTCATTGTTTTCAACAAATGAAAAAATACTGATTGTTAAAATCCAAGATGGAAACAATGAAAATTACATTGAGCACTCAAAAGTCACATGATCATCGGGGTCCGGCCAATAATTCATCCTTCATTGTCTCCATTTTGAATTTTAACAATCAGTATTTTTTTGTTTGTTGGAAACAATGAAAGAAAGATTGTTGCCCGGAACCCGATGATCATGTGATTTTTGAGTGCCCTGGCATGTCTCTCGTTGGCCTCGGTTTGACTCCGACTACGTCACGGCCTCACCCAAATCCCGCTCATTATTTTCATTTTTTTCACACATTTAGAGTTCGAATTAATTTTTTTAAATACGCCACGATGTTAATAATAGGTTAGACTTTCGATTTAATTAAAGTTGTATATGACCGTAGAGTTGTCATTTAAGCTAGCAGTCATTCATGACCTTGGTGATGATGCAAGTAACTTTGTGAGGCAAATTCTTGAGAGCACTGTGGGTGATAGTATCGATGCCTGTTGCCTTTTTGCTTTTCAGGCGTTGAATGATGTTCAAAATCTCGGAGGCGCCAATGATACTAGGAGAGGTAAGAGCGCTTTGAGAATGGCCATAAGTGTCACACACATCTTTGACTTCACGGGTATGTTAACCAGACAGTCCTCTATAGGCGTAGTGAATTGGCTCTTCAATGATTCACCTTTGTCCTGGCCACTGCTAACGAAATCGCCGGATTTCACCTTGTCCTGGCCCTGTTGGTTTTAAAGGCTGTGTTCCAAAGAGAGTTGTCTTGGACGGAAAGACTCTTGATTTTGTTATTCCATCTTTCATTCCGTAACTCCTGGATCTGCTCGCTGACTTTGCGCAATAGCCTGTTGTACTTTGTCTGGAAATGCGGGAGCCTGGTACGCTGCCAATCTTCTGAAAGTATTTTTTCCTAAATGGCCTACCTGACGTTGGGAGGAAGTTCAAGATGGTCTGGCCGCTTGCAATCAACAGGAGAAGCACTGGCATCGGAAGCCATGATAATGGTGTGAGTGATATTTTTAATATTTTTGTCGATATCGTTGCTGCAGACAGACAGGATCCTGATAAGGAATGCTACAATCTTTCAAAAGTTCTCTAAAAAATTTCCAGTCCTGCTTGTACAGACAATCGACAATCGAACAGTGAAGTGTACATTTGTTCAGGTGGGATGTAAGCAGTGCTTACACGATTCTCACCCTTCCGGAATAAATTACTCATGAAACACGCTGAAATAAGCAAGAAGCCTTACTAAGAGGTCTTTCACAAGAGGTACTTGTACAGAGTGAACACGCGCATTTATATAGAGGTAAGGGTTAACAGCCAATTCAATTAAATTATAGTAGCCAATTAAGCAAATAGCCTTTGATACGGGCTTTGTCTTTTTATAAGAGCTGAACTCAATGGCGAGGGAGCCCAGAAAGTGATGCACCACAATTTTTTTCTCCGTTCCCAACGATGGTACGAATGCAAAACTTGAGATATGTATTCTTTGCAGTTTTCGGAGTACGCGCACAATGTTTCTGTTTCTTCCGACAGATAGCGCACGTGCAGCAATGGAACAACATGGCGTCTGTAAGTGATGTACGTTACAAACAGCGTGTCGTCATTCCATTTCTTATTGCGGAGCAAGAAAAAGTTGGAAACAAATGTTATATGCAGTTTATGGAACAACATCAGTCGACAAAAGTACGGTTAGTCGCGGGTCACAGAGGGTGAAACCATCAGAAAGCGGTTCGGCGGAGCTCCAAGATTTGCGGCGGTCGGGCGGCCCTCCTCGGCTGTCAGACCTGACAAGATGCAGCGTGCTGATGCGCTCATTCGTGAGGACCGACGCAGAACGACTCGGCAGTTGGCGCTGGAGCTGTCAACCAGCAAAGGAAGTGTGGATGGAATCATCCATGCTTTCGGTTACACAAAAACGTGTTCACGATGGGTTCCGCGCTGTCACACAAAGCTCTGAGAAAAAACATTTCTTCTGAGTTCCTGCAACGTTTTGAAGCTGACGGGAAGCTTCTTGTCCCGGATTGTGACAGCTGATAAAACCTGGGTGCACTATTTTGAGCCCAAATCAAAACGACAATCGATGGAATGGCGTAATCCACACTCTCCACAGAAGAAAAATTCAAAGCAACTGCTTCTGCTGGTTAGGTCATGATCTCTGTGTTTTCGAACCGTGATGGTATCATACTCATAGATGTGATGCCGAGAGTCAGCACCATTAATCGTGAGGCATATGGGAACACATTAACCATACTCAAGAAGTGTTTCTAGCGATTTGGACGCCATAACAACCCAGCTGATTGTTTGCTTTAACACGATAATGCTCGCCCTCACACCAGTTTGAGGACATTGGAACATATCACGAAACAGGGTTGGACAGTGTTGCACCATCCACCCTACAGCCCTGACATAGCGCCCTCAGACTTTCACTTGTTTGGGCCCTTGAAGAATGTCATTCGTGGAAGACATTTTGAGGATGACGAAGGTTATTCACACTGTTAACACATGACTGCGTTAACAGAACAAGGACTGGTACCGGCAGGGCATACACGCCCTTGTGTCTTGCTGGAGGAAGGCCATAAAACGGGACGGAGATTATGTGGAAAAATACGGACTGTAGAGAAAAAAATAATTCTTTCGTGTGTATAAGTTTTATTGTGTTAAAACAATTGTTGAAGAAAAAAATTGCGATGCATTAACTTCTGCGCAACGCTGTAAGAGTAGCGCAGCGAGAAGAGAGGCTGCAAAGAAGAAGAAAGCAAATGCAGCATTTGTTGGTGGCGCCATCCATTGATGCAATTGAGAAGGCTCGCGAGCAGAGGAAGAGGAAAAGAGCGGATGGAAATTGAGGCTGATTGAGAAAACTGCGTCAGATCTCGGAGAGAGATTTTCTAAGCCAGTTAGTGAACGGAAATCGGACGGGACGGTCAAAAAGGAAACTATCTCTTTGACACAAAAGGTCTCAAATGATTTCCTCGAGAATACAGGAGTCAAGGTTGAACGAGAACGAGCTTCGCTAATTGATGTTGCAAAAACTGAGGCAGTGAAGGCTTCCAAAGCTACGTGGAGCATTATGACACGAAGTCCAGCAGCCCAGCTAACTTTTCCGGGCGTGGTGTGTGTGATAGCAGAGAGGTCGAAGTCACCGCGAATTCCAGTCAACCCGATAAATTTGCAGAGTTCCAATCAGCTAGCGAATGCAGTATCTTCTTAGCCAACCAAGATTCAATCACCACTTTGAGTAGCGTCAGAGGAGTGTCTCCAGTAAGTGCTTCAAAGCATTTAGTCGAAAACCGTGAGTACAAATTTGATTATGATATTTGCGGCGCGGTTTTTACGACTCGTTTTCGTGCTGACTGCTTAGGCGTCAATTCTTCAATAGCGCAGGCCAGCGTTTTCCATGCTCTTACTGTTGGCAAAGTTATTCTATTATTTTCCGGTTTATTTTGGTGGTTGGCCGAACATTACTCCTGCTGTCATAGGTTAGGGTTTCCCTACATACAGAAGGGGCAGTTCGAGAACTTTTGAAACACACAGTGTAGATGAGGGTCTAGCAAAGTGGTTAAAACATAAGTTAACTGATATTAAAATCCAGAATAAGCCTATTGCTGCTCCAAGTACCCATTAGTAGTAGCAGTTATACCCATAAACTAAACTTCAACGTGCTCCAAGTAGCCATTTAACATGCCGTTCTCGGCATGCTATGGATACAAAAGCATGGAGTCCAGTTTAACTGGGAAAAAAGAAGTGTGCTGTGGTTAACAAGGGTAGAAAAATTTGGCTACAACGGTGGGTTAGCGACGAAGTAAACTTGCTGTCCGCAAGCCAGCTGCACAATATTTTGACCAATGACCTGTAGGAACCAGTATTCGCTATTTTCGCTCAGATTAAAAATAAGAAAAGAGTTAGTAATAACAGAGATCAATTTCAGGACCTGCTTGAAGAATATGCCGACCTCTTCTGGGAGGAGCTACAAACTGGACTTTCACCGACCTGGCACACTTAGCTTCAAATTGAGTTGGAGCAAACCCTTACTCCCTTCAATGTGCCCCTCTATCCCTTTACTCAGGACAAGGAAAAAGAGCTAGAAAGGGTGATGAATGACCTACTAGTTAAGGTTCTTATATCTCCCTCAACCTCATCATACACAGCCCCCATGCTATTTGTCGTCAAGAAAGACAGGGGGCTGAGTATGTGTGTCGATACCAGAAAATTAACAAAAAGACATATAATAACAATTATGCAATCACACGAGTAGATTCGCTGTTTGATCACCTAAAAGGAGCGCATTATTTCACAAAGCTAGACATCTTACAGGCGTATCATCAGATACGGTTAAAAGCTGAGCAAACCAAGACTCCAATTGGCACTTTTGAATTCAAGGTTATGCTATTTGGGCTTAAGGGGGCTGCCTCCATATTCACGAAGGCCATTAATGAAATGTTATGGGGGGCCTCTTGAACAAGTAGGTTGTCATCTGTTTCGATGACATTTTGGCAATTGGAAGCTCCTTAGCCCAGCTTAATAAACGGACGCGCAGAGTGCTGCCAATATTACGACAGCAGCGCTTTTTCTTGAATAAAAAAGTGCCAATTTGTATCACACAGGTCGAATATCTTGGATTTACTCTCTCGGGCAAAGGCCGTGGATGCGAAGTAAGGGTGGTAAAAGCTATCATATCACGGGTGCCTCCTCAAAACGTAAGGCAGTTGCATTCGTTTTTGGGCACTGCCCAGTTTATAGATATTTATAAAAGGATATGGTGAAATTTCGACACCTCTATTCGACTTACTACAAAAAGAGGCCCTATTCATCTGGGGGAAGAATCAAGATAAAACCTTTAAGCACTTACAAAAATGCTTTACGACGACGCCATATTTGCGTATTTTTGACCCCAGATGTAAGCTGCATATTTTACGAGATGCATCTAGCAAGACGTTAGGAGCGATCGCAATGCAGAAATATGGGAACAAACTCGTCCCCATAGTATTCGAGTCGAGAAGGTTTAGACGCGAAGATATGTAGAATACTGCCTACGCCAAAGAGTTGTTGGCAGTTGCTCATGTGGCAAGATGCCGGTGGCAGTATATACAGCAGGTGCCAATTACCATCTACATCAATAACTAGTTGGTGGCCTGGCTTTTATCACAGCTGAAATTGTCGCGTCTTCAGGCCTCCGTACTCCAGTATGTTATGGATTTGGATAGTACGCTATGTTATGTCAAGGCAGCCAATAATTTTATAGCTGATGCCTTGTCGCAATACTTTCCCAAACGAAATGGTTCCAACTCTGAAACTGGGGAAAGTTCGCGAACAGTGGAGGTGAGGATGTCACAGAAGCACAGCAAGAAGGGAGGCTGCGAAGATTAAGAAAGCGAGGTGGAGCGTTTGTTGGTGGTGCCATCCATTGATGTGATTGAGAAGCCTCGCGAGTACAGGAAAAGGAAGAGAGCGCGACGGAAATCGAGAGAGGTTTTCTAGACGACAGAAACCTACGTCAGATCTCGGAAGGAGGTTTTGTAGATGAGTTAGTGAATGGAAATCGGATGGGACAGTCGAAGGGGAAACTATCTCTTTGACACAAAAGGTCTCAAATGATTTCCTCGAGAACACAGGAGCCAAGGCTGAATGAGAACCAACTTCGCTAATTGATATTGCAAAAGCTGAGGAAGTGAAGGTTCTAAAGCTACACGGAGTGTTATGACATGAGGTCCAGCAGCCCAGGCTAACGTATCCAGGTGTGGTATGTATGATAGCAGAGAGGTCGAAGCCACAGCGAATTCCCGTGGAGTGCCAGTCAGCTAGTGGATGTAGTATCTTCTTAGCCAAGCAAGGTTCAACCACCACTTTGAGTAGCGTCGGAGCAGTTTCATCAGTGAGTACTTCAAAGCATTTAGTCGAAAACCGTGAGTATATATTTTATTATGATATTTGCTGCGCGGTTTTCACGGCTCGTTTTCGCGCTGAATGCTTAGGCGTCAATTCCTCATTAATGCAGGCCAGCATTTTCCATGCTCTTACTGTTTGCAAAGTTAATTGCAGCATCATAGGTAACAGCATAATTTGCGAGGCTCATACGGAGGGTTTATCGAACCATTTTGAATACCTTTGCAATATGCCATAGGGATTGTCAGCCTTTTTGCGAGCTGACGTAGGAGCTACATATTATACTGCTCAGCCAGTTGGGATTATGGTAACCCCATCTCTTTTAACATTGTTCTTTAGTTAATATTTATAGTATTAAAAATATAATAACTCCGGCTAAGCCTTTTAACTATTCTAAGACTCATCAGGCTCCTTTGTTGTACTATCCCCATAGATCCCAAGGCACCCTTACTATAATGATATAAACGCTTAGCGTCGCTATTTCCCTTGAAGAATTTATGTATCCTTATGGCGAGCAGAAGTCACATCAATTGCTCCTTATCTTTATTATCATTGTGATGGGAGTGCTTCCCTTACAGACTATACATTTGTAATCCAGTAGAAACATTTGTTCGGGAAGTCATCAAGCAGTATTTATAGAGGACATTTGGGCCTTTAATTTAATTCATGCAAATCCTAAAGGTAAGGCAGTTCCTAGCTTGTTGGACTTTCTCGGTGTAAAAGATGTATTGTTGATATAATGTGCCAAATTTCATTTAACAGTTGTCAATTATATTTCCTTTGTTTTTTAATTACCCACGTAATCCAGGCTAAGATTAAATCGATGTAAGCATCTTTTGCGATTAGCCAAGGTGCACTAATTGTTCTGTAATACTGTTAGTGCGTTGTTCTAATAACAAAATTAAAAGAGGTCTTACAGTACAACATTTAAGTTAAAAAAAAAAAACCCAACTTGTTTCGGCTTTGTACCCTGAAGAAGGCGGGAATAAAGCCAAAACTAGTTGGGATTTTTTTAAAACTAAAATGTTGTACTGTAAGGCCTCTTTTAATTTTATTATTAAAAACAGTACAGAGAACAACATCCTCACAGATTCGTTGTTCTAATAAGTTGATTTCTTTTACATCCTATCCACTGTGTTTTGGCTTCATTGCTCATTTTCACTGCGCACGGCCAACTTATCCGTGACACCCTCGTACATAGGTCAAATAACTTCAAACGTATGGAACCAATTCCAATAAAGCAACATGTATTAGAATCTAAAAAATTTTCTTTTAAGTAGTGATATCCGTGCAGAGACCCCTTTATTTTCTCTTTGTTAACCTGACACCCACAACTGTGTCATGTGCCCCTTTTTTCTTTTGAGGAAGGACACTGTAACCTCTTCGCACAAATCCGACACAGGGGTAATCCTCTGAGGATCCAATAAAACACAGAACTGTACAAGAAACAGAAACTGGCCATCTTCAACGGATATAAAGAAAATATCATTGACAAACTCAAGACGAAAATAGAAAAGAATCTAAAAATCGAAACACTGACGACTCTAAAAATCAAGAAAGAAGAAGACTGGAAGAAGCATACCCTGGTACTACCTTAAAACACCCAACTAAAACATGGTTTAAGAAAAATCTGCAAAGACCACAACTATAAAATAACCTAAAAAAGTGGCAACACTCTCAAAAACAAGATCTGCTGGATGAAGGAAGAAATCTCGAGTGAAAAGAGGGCAGGAGTGTACTAATTCGAATGTTCCACGTGCCCAATGTTTTACATTGGAAATTCACGGAGACTAACCACAATGAGCATGAAGGAACACATCGCATGCATGGTGGGGCGTCTCAGCGTTTGCAGACCACATGTTCAGAGAAGGACATGATTACTCAAAAGAAAATTTTAAAAGCCTACATCCATGTATCGTCCACGTATTATTACTGTGCTGGGAATCTCTCGAGATTACCAAGAACAAACCCACAAACTTACTCAACAATGATGATGGTCCCATACCGGTAACCATAGCCAACGAGAAAGACAGGCACCGACCCGGAAAAGTCACCTGACCATAGTAGTTCGGCCAACAATCCAACCTTGATTGGTTCCAACAAATGAAAAAATATTGATTGTTAAAATCCTACAGGAAGTAATGAGGGAGCAAAGAAATCAAGAAAAGAACACAGACGGACGACGAAAAGAATTTGCAACATTCACCTACACCGGACAAAATGTCCACAGAGTGTCAAAGGTATTCTAGAAGGAAGAAATAGGGGTCGCGTTCCGAACACGCAACGTCATGAGAATGGTAAACCCGATACAGAAGTCAAGCGAATTAGACGAATTCAAGAAAGCAGGAGTATACGAATTACAGTGTCCGGATTGTGAGGCGGTCTACGTGGGGTCCACATCCAGGTTCTTCCGCGAGAGACTCAGGGAGCATCGAAGAGCATGGATAAACGGAGACGGGAGTCGGCTTACGGGGACTACCTCATAATGGTCGAACACCGTATGACAGATATTGAAGATTTTATGAGAATCTTATGGAAGGGACACGAAAAAGAAAAAATACCAATGAAGGAGGAAATGGAAATACGAAGACGATACCACAAAAAAAGGACGCCCTCCTAAACGGACAAACCTCATTCGAGAGGGACGGAATAATCGAATTCCTGATAAGAATGGAAGACGAAGAGAGAAGGAAAAGACCCCCCCCCCCCCCCCCCCCCCCGCAATGAGAGAGGACACGCTGGAAGAGCGCTCTAATATGTCCGCCAATGCACATAATATAAGGAGCAGGTTTGCAATGGTTAAGATTGTAACAAAACTGCCTCTGGAGATGACAGTAGTCGAAACGCGTAAGACAAATAAATACTTGTTTACCGTGTCACTTTGAACCGTTCTCTTTTATTCTAAGTTAATAAACTCTTGCAAAATTCTAAGAAGGAGCTTAAGCTGTGACGTAGAAGTAATATTAAATTCGAGAATTTAAAGTCTAGCTAAAGATACTAATAACCAATGTAAATTCATTTAATTCTTTTCAACTGTATGTCTATTTATTGCTCAACGCAGTACAATTATTGAGTGATTTAGTTAATGAGCCTCGACAAAGCGATTATCATGTCCGCGTGCCCATGTCAACAAAGCTTAAAAATTAGTTAAGGCATCGTTATGCAACGATATAAGGGTTTTAGCATCAAAATGTTACGATCAGTAGCGGTTCGTGACTATAATAAGTGGAGGGACACAAATACAAAATTTCAGGTTCTTAGGCCTTTTCGTACAAAAGTTATAGCTTGATTTGTATTTGGAGCCTCGCGGCCCCTGCCAATGCCTCAGAGGACTATATCAATTTTAGTGTATAATAGCTAAAAGTTTAAGCAACACATTTTATATATAAAACATTTCAGGTTTCTGGACTTCTGGTTTTAAATTTATAGCTTGATTTGAGATTGAGGCCGCATGGCCCCTGCCAAGAGACTTATTTAATTTTTAATTGATATTAGCTAAATTTTTAAATACCACACAATGATTAAACAAAATTTCAGGTCCCTAGGCCTTACCGTTCAAATGTTATAGCTTCAATTGTATTTGAGACCGCCAGGGGCCTCGAGGTCTATACCAGTCTCCTTGGATATTATCTATAAGTTTTAAGTAACGCACTGTAAAAAATATAAACTTCAAGTTCTTAGGCCTTTTTATTATTCAAAATTTAGAGCTTATTTGTGATTTGGGCTTCAGGGCCCCTGTCGAGACCTAAGAGCATTATACCAGTTTTTCATGTATATTAGCTAAATTTTTTAGTAAACTGCTATAAGTATACAAATTTTCAGATTTCTAAGCCTTTCGGTTCAAACATTATAGCTCTGTTTGTGTTTAGGGCCCCTGCCAGGGCTCCAGAGAACTATATAAGTTTTAGTGTATATTAGCTAAATTTTGAAGTAATTTTCTATAAGTAAACAAAAATTCAGATTTCTAGACCTTTTCGTTTAAAACTTGTAGCTTTACTTGTGTTTGCGGCCTGTGGGCTCTGCTAGTGCCTATATTATTTTTTTTGTATACCTACAATATTTTTTTAGTGTCACACTATGAACATACAAAATTTCAGGTTCTGGCTTTTCCGTTCAAATGTTATAGCTTCAATTGTATTTGGTGCCTCGAGGCCCCTGACGTGGTTCTAGAGGCTTATATCACTTTTCTTGTATATTGGTTTTAATTTTTTAGAACCGCACTACAAACTTACGAAATTTCAGGATTTTTGCCGTCTTTGTTCAAAAGATAAAAAAGGAACCATGAAATTCATACAAGTGGCCCCTGAGGGGCCCCGGGCTACCCAAGAGGATTCGCTATATTTTTCGCACCGTCCTCTGGTACAGGGCCTACGTATGTAGAAAATTTCAAGCCTCTAGGTCAATCATTTAAAAGTTATGGCATCAAAATGTTATGAGCAGTAGCGGGAGGATTCGCTATACTTGAAATAGAGTTCTTTAAATTTTGACGTTAAACAGTCAAACTCTGACATCACAAATTGCTCAAACGCAATCAAAACACCATAGACATGAAAGGAAGTCAGTTGGGGAAACCACAAAAACACGAAGTTTTGTAGACCCTATAGGATTCGCTATAATTTTCGCTCCGTCCTCTGTATAGGGACGGAAAATTACAAAATTACAAGCCTCTAGGTCAAACCTTTCTGAAGTTATGCCGTGTGACATACATGTTACATACATCTGTACCGTCGGTAATAGGGTTTTAGATGATGCTAAAATTCTAAAAAATGAACAGAAAGTAACAGTGTATTTATTCTTGACGAATCGATATTATATAACATAAAAGTATCTTGGTATTCTTTATGCTCTCTATTTTAGCACGTGAATTCGACTTGAAGGGGCCCAAGAAAAAGCATGAAAAGTGATACAGCCGAGCTAAGACCTTGATGGTCATATTTCTGAAAACGGAATTTGAAAAAGTTAATCCGATTTCAAGTTATCGTGCAAACGGCGACCGGCCGGATAAACGTACAGACCAAGCATGCATTCTTATAAGTAGCTTTTTGTTAAAGCTCCTAGTAAACGAGACTAACGCTGCTTTGAACGTGCTCAAGCATGTGCGACCACGACGATGTGTTTTCGGTCTATAATCTAAACCAGCGGTTCTCAACCTGTGGGTCGCGACCCCGTCGGGGGTCGAATAACGATTTGCCAGGGGTCGCCTAAGACCATTGGAAATAAGTTTTTTTTGTCTGTATTCTAATATGTAAAACATGAAAACATGTTATTGTACAAATTTTTTTCCATTGGTAAAAATTACAGTCGGGGTCACCATATCATGGGGAATTGTATTAAAAGAGTCGCGGAACTATAAACGTTGAGAACCGCTGATCTACACATTATGCCGTGTGTACAAGTTGCAACAATAAAATCGCGCTCGCCTATATATTATCGTGCTTCACACGCATGCAATCATTAGTTGACGTTCAATTGTTAAACGTGGAACAAAGGGCAAACATTAAGTTCTGTTTTAAACTTTGAAAAACCGCTACGAAAATTTATGGTGATAGTGATCTATCTCGTGCACGTGTTTCTGAATGTTTTGCTAAATTTTGTGATGGCCTGGAAGAGCCGAAAGACGACGAACACACGGAACGCCCAAAAACTGTTTCAAGACAGGAAACAATGAAGAAGGTGAGAAAGCTTTTATTAAGTGATCGGCGAATGAATCTGAAAAGGATGGAAGTCTTAAACATTAATCGAGAAACAATTCGCATAATATTGATAAAAGATTTGGGCAAAAGAAAACTGTCTGCTCTGTTTGTACCACATTTCTTAATAGATGAGCAAAAACGAAACGGAGTGGATGCTTGCACGGAATTCATCGCGGCCGCAGATGCCAACCCGGACAAAACGACAGAGCATGGAATGGCCACAATTTCTTGTAAAATTTCTGTACCAATCGAGAATCCATCGACTACCAATTTCTGTTGTTACTTACTGCACGATAATGTAGACCGCACACAGCAATGCTTGTCTAGGAGAACTTACGGAGTTGTGGAGCTTTATCAATCTCCATATTCTCCAGATTTGTCTTCACCAAATCTTTTCCTCTTCCCAAATGTGAGAACAAATCCGAAAGGACACATATATGAGAATATAGAAGACATCAAAAAGTACGTCCAGCCGAACTTGGAAGGGTTAAGATAAAAGGACTTTAAAGCATGTTTCCAAAACTTGTATGAACGCTGCAATAAGTGTGTAGCCTCAGAGGCTAACTACTTTGAAAAATATTAAACAGTTTACCAAAAATATGTCTTGTATTTGTTAAATTGCTCCGGTCTCGTTTATTAATTGTCTCATCTTCAAGAATGAATACACTGTTAATTTCTTTTTTCTTTTAAGCATTATTGACGTGAGCAAGCGCACGTGACGATTGCTTTGTCGACGCAAGATTGTGCTCAATTGCTCAATTAATTTGTCGAGCATTATTAATTGTAATACAGGATGACTATAATTAAAGTTTAAGTTTCAAAACGCTATAAAAAAGAACCACTTAGTAGAATGACGTCCAATTGGAACGGAATGTTAATGAAGAAGGGGGAAAGCTTATGGCATAAGAAAAAAAAGCAGGTCCAAATTTTAGCAACAGGTGGCGCTGTAAGCGTCAGAATTTCGACTACAAATGACAAATGAATCGTAAAACAAAGGTGTAAGTTCCACGTTAAACCAACTGTACTGCTCAGTGTGCAAAGCATCCATCAAATCGGTTTTTTAAATTGCGGGAGACTGGCGTAAAACATGTTCAATATGCTGTCCAGCGTTCTGTGCAACAAGTTGAAATCGAGAAACAGCATGTTCCACAACTGATCGAAATGTCTCCGGCGTCACGTTCAGAATGTGTTGCGCAATGCGTGTACCCGGCGTTTTTATAACAAATGAAATGAGTCGTGCGCATGGCAGGTATTTTCATTTACATATTCTGACGCTTACAGCGCCATCTGTTGCTAAAACGTGGATCTACTTTTTTTTCTTATGCCATAAGCTTTCCCCCTTCTTCAATAACATTCCGTTCCAATTGGACGTCATTCTACTAAGAAGGGAAACCCACATAGCTCAACCGCTCTAACAATGGAGTCCTTGTATGGCTATGTATGATGAATTTTTTTCGTTTTCGCGGTTTATTTTGAAAGAAACACAATTTCGCACTCTCTTACTTTGCAAGCATCTATAGTAGCTACAGATGAGTAACATATTTCAATTTGGTGGAAATCTGTGACATACATGTTCGAGGGATTCCCTTGTAAGTGGTTCTTTTTTTATAGCGTTTTGAAACTTAAACTTTAATTATAATCACCCTGTACATTGATAATTGTATTTTGGCTTTACAGCTAAAGCTCCTTCTTGGAATGTTTACAAGATTTATTAGGAGATTTAGCAAAAAGATACTTATAAAAATCTTTTTTGACCTGTACTTCTATCCGGCCGTATGCTGTTTGACCGTATGTGGTTTCGGTACATAAACCAACAGATCCTAGAATTTTTTTAATTTAAATAATTCAGACATATCCCTGAACTCTGGCGTTCCGTGATAAAGAAACGCGAGCTGGGTAACAAACCCAAGCTCTCCGTCTTCAAATCTATCTTTATCCCCATTCTCACCTACGGTCATCAGGCTTGGGTAATGGCCGAAAGAGTGCGATCGCAGGTACAAGCGGCCGAAATGAGATTTCTGATAGGTGTGGCAGATGTTACCCTACTAGATAGAGTTTACAGCAGCACAATAATAGAGTGTTTAGGTGTTGAGCCGCTGCTTCTCCGCATTGAGAGATCTCAGTTGCGCTTGTATGGCCACGTGATACGGATGCTGCAAACTTCTTAGGCAGTTATTATTTTCCAAGCCGGTGGGAAAGAGACCAAGGGGTCGGCCTAGACCAGGTGGCTAGACTACATGGAGAATCTGGGTTCGAGTCGCTTGGGTATTACCAAGGAGGACATGCGCCTGATGGCGGAAGGTCGCGATCGCTGGAGATCCTCCATTAGGCTGCTACCCCCGCGACCCTAACGGATAAGCGGGCTTGAAAAGTAAGTAAGTATAATTCAGACATAAATATTCTGTTTTTATGGTTTCTCACTTTATACACTTTTACTATCCCATTCATAAATTTGTGCTTAGTCTACATATCCACTTACATATCTCACTCAAACATGACAATGTAAACTCTAATTCACTCACCATTCTTCGAACACATTTACCCATTCATATTTTCACATTAAAATTACTCAGAAATTCGTTTTTAAGTTCGTTTTGGCAATGATAGCTTGCACATTCTCATCCGCTTTATTGTGAAATTTTCCCCATGCGTTTTCATTGGAAATCACTTCCTACGCTTTCATGCTTTGCCAAACTTTTTAAAGTTAATATTGTCTAGGAATAACAATGAGGAATTTCATTATTAGATAAAACTTTAACATTAGAGAAACTTTGATAATTCAAATTTATGTGTGGTATAGTTTCATCTGTGTTTCATTTTTTAACTGAAACTGCTTTTCTTGTGTGTTAGGCTTGTTTCGGTTCCACAGCAAGATCAGAGCACTGCTGCCGCCATGAGCCAACGACTCCTATAAAGAAAGCCCCAGCATTGAAACGTCATACATTGTTACGTCATCATAAGTCGTCCGTTGTTAATTTTATTTCTATCAATAATAAGTCCTAAATTTGATGTTTCAGTGCAGAGGCTTTCTTTATAGGAGGTGTTGCATGAATTTGCGTGACTATGGCCCGTATTCAGAATGAACGCTCTTGCTCAAGATCTTGTTGAATACAAATTCCTTATTATTGAATTTGTACTCAACAATGGTATGAGCAGGAGCAAGAATGCTCAATCTGAATACGGGCGTATGGCCCCTTCTCATAAATTACCCATAAAACGCCGAAATTCGTATCATTGCAAACAGCAAAACCTGCTGGTTTTAAAGATACCAAATTTGACATGCGTTAGCATTATCCGATGGGAATGTTTGTTTATTATAAAACTTAGAGAATTTTGAAGATTTTGAGCCCGTCAGAAGCAATAAGAATGAGTTGGTGAATACGCAAATTAGCTAAGCGATGATTATAAGCCTACACAAATAGGCTGAAGTTGACGTACCTGAATGAGTTCAAATGGCTCGGCATTCTACAAATAAATTTCAGCTTTGAAAATGATTTCCAGCCGAAACGCGTCTGCGCAATCTTAAAATAGCTAAAACCTTTCATTATTACAGACCTTTTACTTTGTCTATGTATAAAATAAACGACACGATGGGGTTTTCATAATGAATCATGTTCCAAAATTGGTTTGTACAAAAATCCAACGTTTGTAAGAAGATTATTTGAGAGAGAGCGAAGCGTTGAAGGAGTGGGTTGGGACAAAATATTGATACGATAACGTAAAAATGTAGGGAACGTCCACCAGTATACCTTCCTTTGCAACCCAACCATCCTCTTTTTTCCACAATTTCTATCCTTAAAAACCGATGAATGCGTCCATTATACGCGTGAGAAGTCCGGTCACACTGAAGAGAAGAACGTGGGAATATAGCGCGCGCGCGGCGGAGGTGGGGATAAAATATTCAAAGGACGGGTGGACAAAGTGTCTATGCAAATTCGAATGCCCAGGCCGATAACACCCGAAGCTCGAATAAAGAGGGAAGGGGGGTGCAGGGAAGACGGACAGGTCGATGAGTGATCATTGGCAACCGAGGGATAAAAATGGCGTTTTCTATTCCCCTCTCCCCCTTTTCCCATTTTACCCCCTCCTTTCATCCCTTCCCCCTGTCGTATATATGCGGGTGTCTGGTGCAGATAAAGGCTCTTCCCTCTCTCTCTCTCTCTCTTCTCTCTCTCTCTCTCTCTCTCTCTCAGTCCTCAAGTCGATATTCAGAGTGAAAAAAAACTAAGGGCGTCGGCGTAAATAGAGACGAAGGGAAAAGAAATGGTAGCGCATTAAAGGTAAATTAACAATCCAGAACTTCTTCTTAGGTGGGATACGTTTCTAAGACACAACAGGTTGAGGTTCATTTGATGGCTATCCAATAATACAAATTTTTTATAGTAATCAAAATAATTCAAGTATTGTTATCCGATATGTTTATTTTAGACTGGAGGCTTAAAGCCAACGATCTCTAACCTAAACGATCTAAGTGTAAAGTCTAACAAAATTGAATCGATGCTAGAAGAGTTCCTTCCATCTTTTCAGATCAATAGGAATACGTAAATACATGTACATATTTAATATAGCCAAAAGTCTCCGGACATCCACTATTCGTGAGAATGCATCCGTATAATTAACAAGAGATCTGCCTTTTTTCACTTTTAGTACCGTTATTATTTTCCGGAGAAAGCTCTCAGCTAAATTTTGGAATGGTCCTGCTAGAATATTGGTCCATTCCACTTGTAGGGTGACGAACTGTGCGGGACAGGAGTAAAGTTTGTCGCTTTATCGATGATCTATCTCATTCCAAAGATGTTCGATGCTGTTGAGGCTTTGGGCCGACCAAATGAGCTCCGTGTCGTCACATTTCGAATTTAGAGTTGTTGTTTTCTCAGCAAGTCAAGTGCATTATTATGTTGAAACAAGAAAAGATCTGCCCCCACTAATCCAACAGTATGAATAGCGGATCTGTCTAAAATGTCTTTATACTTTAAAACCTCAGGATTGACGGAAACTAAAGGACTGGACCAAACAGAAAAAAAAATCGGCTCCAGATCGTCACTCTGCTGCCTCCATTTTCATCGTAAGCAAAACACACACTGACAAATATCATTCAAGAGTCATCTATCAGCTCTATGTCCACATGTAGCATGACTCCCATTGGTGAACTATCTAGTGGTTGTGTTGGATACACCATTCTAAACGACATCGGACATTATCAGTCGTGATCCCGGGTTCTGAGAAGTTGTACGACCATGAAATCCAGTCTCAACCTGCCAGTTGTTTTGGCCTACCAGGCCTTTAGAGAAGTTCGGTATATGATAAGGTCGCTAACAATAGATTAGGTGTCACATGGTGAAAGAGTCGGTACGCAAATAATGAGAAAAATAATAAAGTTTAATCATAGAAAACAAACTTCAAATATAATGCTGATCATTAATGTCAGCTAATCTTCAACAGAATTTTTTGTAGTAAACTGAATAAAATATAAAACTCGGAAAATATATATCTTGAATATATCTTGCACAGCTAGGGTGATGATTCACTTGATGATTCGAAACCTTGCCTTAGTAGAATTTAGATGTAGCTGGCCTAATTATGAAATACAGGATGGATGACGAGGTCGACATTATTTAGCACTATAAAAATGCAGCACTATAAAAATGGAAACTGATGAAAAGACGGTGATATAAGAGTTGTAGGAATAATCATACAAAAACAAAAAATGATAAATGAAGAAAATGCACACAAACACACTCTTGAACACAAATTATAATAAGGTTGAATGGATTAAATAGTTCCTAATATATAAGACCTCCTAAGCCATCAATCAGATAGCCAATAAATCCACCGGAAACAGACATAGAATGTCGTTTAATTTTCCTGAACATCGTTGTAGTTCGGGAAAGATGAATTCAAGCGCTATTAAATAAACACACTGGAAGTTAACTAGTGCTTAGTAAGAGTTTAAGGAAGGCATCAGTCGAGTGGAAGCGATTTGTATATAATACGAGAAGGAATAAAATCATTACCGTCGGGGTCTTGTTTGCTCGAAACGAATCGGATAGAATGGGTATTTCCTAACGCCGCCTGACGATTGCATTTTCGTCCCGGTTATTAAGCTGGAATCATGGAAATGAAACTAGAAGTATAAAGGTTGCCCAGATAAAAAGTAAACGCGTCCCACAGCGTCCTAACTACAGGAGCGACAATAGCGCTCTAGATTCCAGACATGTACCGGAATGCATAAATTGCGAATTCACCTGTATACAACGATATGAAATGAGTAGATCGCTCACGAGCTGCTTTCAGCGCCACCATCGCGGTTGGCAAAAAATGGCCTTCATCGTAGGTTTATGCTTGAAGTTTGCGTAGACAAACACAGTAAAACTCAATGCCGATTTCTTGTCCAGCTTTAAATTGTAGTAATAGATATATTAAAGGTTCACCACTGACCTTTCACAGGTGGGTTTTTATCTATCTGCGTCTTAGAATGTTTTTCCATGGATGAAGAAAAGATGAATAGGACACTCCTATGCGTCGAGCGTGAGTTTTTTTTCAGTGGCGCTCTCTGTGGATTTGCGTAGTACTAAACCAAATCTGTCTGGGAAATAAAGAAAAATAGTTTCAGTTTCTGCTTTGCGTAGTACTAAACCGAAACTTCACCACCATCGTTTTGATTTGCGTAGTACTAGAATTTTTTTAAAAAAGAAATTCATATATTAAGTGGCTTTTTAAGATAAAAGTGTGCTTAGCAAGTTTTTTTATATTTTTTATTTTATTGTTTTTAGTCTATTTTTAATTTTATTAATCAATCTAAGCAGATGATTATATTTAGTACTACGTAAAGCTCCAGATGTCGCCCCAAAATCAAACTCACTGAGGACGGCAATGGAGTGTCCCATCCATCTTTTCTTCATCCATGGTTTTTCTCAAGTAAAAAACCTGGTCATGTAGTTGGTTGACACATAAAAGATGTCGACATTCAACCATGTTACTGTCGTTTCAGTGATACCAGAATGATTGTTTAGAGGTATTTATGAAATTAAATACCGCATTTATTAAA